>JAAMXS010000457.1:0-12205 GCA_019693525.1 Cylindrotheca fusiformis | reverse complement strand
TGTCCAGCAGGTGTTGACTGCTGGGGAACGAGAACTCATCATGATCTTCAATACGACTAGAATCAACAGAAAGGATTTCAGCAATTTGATAATAGGATTTTTCTTGCGAAGGCATCAAACACGAACCAAAACTGCTGTAGGAATACGGAGCCAAAATCGAACCTATGGTACCGTGCCGTACACGAGCCCACGAGTGACACAACGCTCCATTGCGACACGAGTCGGACATTCAGATCAGAGATAGAAAAGAGCAAATGGATCTCATCAACGAAATCCTCCCATCTCTCTTTTGTATCTCCTCCCTGTCGCCACCGTTCCATGGTGTTCCTATTTAGTCTGTCATTGGTGTTTGTGCATTCAAAAACAAACAAAAACATCATACAATGATCAATATCCACAAACTCGGCAATTATTACATCACGTTCGTCATGCTTGCAATTGGAGGTGGGTACATGTATTCACCGTCCACAATGATGGAAGCCTTCAATTTGGATGGTACTACTAGCAACGACAACAACAATAGAATGGTTTGCCAATGGGCAATGCATACAGCATTTACCAGTGATGTGACGGTGGGATGTGTCGGATTGTATTCATTGATTCAAGATAATCCCCAAATACGAAAGGTGACAGCGTTGGCCTTTTTGGTGGATCAACTCACATTTCTGTGGTCGGCAATCATGGTCATGGATAAGGCATGGAGGATGACCAATCTCTTCCCCGTTGAAATGAATGTGCTCATTGCACTATTATTACTCCTTGTGCCTGAGCAGCAACAACAACAAGAAGGGGAGAAATCCATCAAGCATCGCCGATCTGGCGAAAAGAAGCAAGAAGTACGAAATTACAAGAACGACAAGAAGGATTGAAGAGAGATCAGGGTGAAGAAAGAAAAAAACGCACCCTCCCAGATTTGAACGATTGTTGTGTGTAACAATTTGTTGACAGTCCATTCAAGTCAAGTAATGGCATTTGGGATGATCAACAGTACTATCTACTCGCCAAAGTGAACTCTTTTCCTAACGCTTTTCGCACAGTTCTCGCTGTGAATGCCTTTCCCCCGATTAGGAGCCTTTTATTTTGGTAAATAACCAATTTGTTGGGAGGAAATGAGGAAAACTTGTTTGCATCTCCCTATTCCCAACAGAGCTACAGCTGTGGCACACACACAAAACCAGCAGAATAGTATACTTGGAATATAAACTACTTGACATCCTTTCTTCTTCTTTTCGGTAGTGGTAGGAAGTTGGTGGGCACAACTGCTATTATCATGGCGACAAGGACGCCCTTGCTTTTACATTTCTCATACCGTACAATCATACGAATGGCGCTTGTTTCATCTAGCGAATAACGGACGTTCATTATCACAGACAGAAATAATATGGACTAATTCATGACTATCTAGCCGTAAGCATTGGCGATCGTCTGGCCGTCACCGGACCACAGGAACACCAAAACAAATGACCTTCTGCAAGCTTTTTTTTTGCAGCTATATATATACCGTTAGTACAGTACGGTACAAATTGTCACGAGTACGCGAGAGATACAATTGTTGGTCGTGAATATAGCAAGAAAGTCATGTGGGGTACAGTATTCGATTTCTTGTGGTGCATTTTGCTGACTTATATGTGGAGGGAAAATAGGAACGCAGCAGAATCATCTAGATCAAAGGATGTGGTGTGGGAGAGGAGCGGTCGGAGAAGGTTGTGGAGGAGAGACCTGTGGATTCGGCATGCTGGGCGAGGCACCTCTACGCGAGATGCCAGGGATGAATGACACCGCTGATTCCTTGGATAGAATCGTTGCAGCTGAGATGGAAAAGCTATCTCTAAGAGAGAGGGAGAAGGTCTACGAAGATGTGCATGGTGTGTCGGATGTGGTACAGGAGACACCAGAGTTGATTGCGAGCTGCTTGGAGCAGATGGATCGTGAAATTAATTTAATCAATGAGAAGGACGCATACGAACAAGCCAAACTTCAATCGTTGGATTTGGTAACCAACCGAAAATTTCGACTCGCTTTTCTGCGATGCACTTCGTTCAACCCCAAGAGGGCAGCGCTACATCTTGTCAAATATTTCGGCTACAAACTAGAACTGTTGGGGACAGAGAAGCTAGGGAGCTATCCGGTAGCACTCGGGGATATCGGCGTGGCGGCAACGCGAATAGTGGAGTTAGGAGCAGTACAAGTTCTTCCAAATCGCGATTCGAAAGGACGAGCTGTAGTTGTGTTTTCGCCGTCAGTTTTGGAGCCCATGATGGAACAAGGTGACCCTATCCCGATTATGGTAAACTGAAGTATATTTCTCAAAAGTGCTGCAATGACTCAACAGCTTGGGCTCACTTGTTGATGCGTTTTATGGCGATTTAGGCGAAGGCTATATGGTATTCGATGTCCATGTTATCTGAAGATGAGGAAACTCAGAAGATGGGGGTTGTAGGCGTGTTGATCATGTCAGGTTTGTCAGAGCGCCATGAAATACATCATCGGAAATTGCTGTGGAGAATCACAATAATTGGCCAAGTTCTTCCTTTCCGCTTGGTATGCCTGCACTATTGCAACACCACTTCAAGTAGTTTCCCTTCAGCTCTTCTTTCGATGGTTGCTCTAATGGTACACTCGATAGTCCGAGTTAGAATACGGACACACAATGGTATGTGATACACTCGATATCGACGTACCATGTCTTCCTTTCCCCTCAACCATTCATTTAAAGGCTCGCACACCGAATGTCTGTATAAGCTCATGTCCTTTGGCATCCCTGTACAGGAGTTTCCCTTCACAGAAAAGGGTGATGTTCAGCGCACCAATCATGTCAACTGGATGAAGCAGCGCAGAAAGAAAGAAACATATCTCAGCAAATATCCCCCAATCGAGGGAGCGGTTATCCTCCCATCTAACTACGATGTCCTTTGGGGCAGAGGGAAGCATGTCTTTCGGCATCCCGGAAACCGTTTACTATATGAGCTGGTTGAAACCTACTACGACCAGTATAATCAGCTTTCGAAAGATGGCAAGACCAGCCTTGCAGACCAGCTTGTAGCTGTTGTGCATGGATTTTCTGGGCGCTTTATGAAACTGGACAAGGAATCTGGAATGTGGGTAGAAGTATCGATTATTGAAGCTAGGGAAAAGGTGACCCATAGGTTTCGCCATAGTCGAGCAGTGGATTTAAAAGGCGGATCTACGCGTTTTTGCGAGCTGATTGTAGCCAGGTCGCCGAATGGAGGTGGCAAGCGGCCGCGGATGATGTTCAACGGATCGTAGACAAGTTGAGTTATACCATTGCGGAAAGGACTCTGCGATATCTTAGTATCCGATTCAATTCTTCTAGGTTGGTTGATTAAGTAGGGATTCGATTCTATGTTTCTATTTGACGATTACGGGGATAGGTGTTGGTGATCTAATGCGTGGTGAAAAAGGACAAAAACAATCACATCACTCTCACAAATTCGAATTAGTGTGTACAGCAATTTCATTTCATTGGACCATTAGAGTACGTGTACTTGCAATAAAAATGTTTTCGTTGCACGTTGAATGCCTATTTTTTCGATTGGGAGGCTTCCATCTGCTGCATCTTCAACTTGTTGGGGAAATGAGGAAATCTGTATGGTTCTCTCTAAACTTTTAGCTACCTAGCTGTTGCCCAAAAAAAGAAGAAGAGCAGATCATAAGTAAATGACTTGAAAATCTTCTTGTGATGGTTGGGGTAAAAGTAGGTGGAGAAAATGTTGCTTGCTGTACACAGCAACAATAGCCTTTGCAACGAGGACGCCCTTGCTTATAACAGTAAAAGAACGATGCTGAGAGATGGTGTTGTTGCTTGTTCCATAGATTTTTACCTCCTTTCCGTCTGTACGACTACCCGGAAGAACCACCAGACTGTGCGCTCAATCCAGAGAATATTTGGGTGAAAGACACTTTCGCAAAAGTCATCTCCGAGACGACGTGGTGGTCATTGCGTAGATGTTTACGGTACTAATTTCAGTGGAAATAACTGTTGGTCGTGTAAAACCAAGTATGGCTTCGGTTGAAACGATGGAGCATTGCCGTGCTGGGGAAAGGAGATCAAGAGAGAAATTATCAAAGGATGTGGTGTGGTAGAGAAACGGTTGGAGGAACTTGTGGGGTAGAGATCTGCGGATTTGGCATGGGCGAGACGCCTCGACGCTGGATGCCAGGGAAGAACATCACAGCCGATTCCGTGGATAAAATCGTTGCTGCTGAAATGGAAAAGCTATCTCTGAAAGAGCGAGAGGAAGTCTACGAAGATGTACACGGTGTGTCAGATGTGATTCAGGAGACCCCAGAACTGATTGCGAGCTGTTTGCAACAGATGGATCTCGAGGTCGATTTAATCAAGAAGAAGCATGCATACGAACAAGCCAAATTTCAATCGCCCCAGCTGGTGACCAACCGACAGTTTCTGCTTGCTTTTCTACGATACGCTTCGTTCCATCCCAAAAAGGCAGCGTTGCATCTTGTCCAGTATTTCAGAATCAAATTAGAATTGTTCGGGACAGAGATACTCGCAAGATCTAGGATAACCCTTGAGGATATAGGCAAGGGCGCAACGGAAGTGTTGGAGTTAGGGAGCATGCAAGTTCTTCCAAACCGCGATTCGAAAGGACGAGCTGTAATTGTTTTTGCACCGTCAGCTTTGGAGCCTGCAATGGACACAAGACACGACACTATCCCGAATATGGTAAATTTGAGCCTTCCTCGAACGTTCTGTCACGACTCCAACGCCTTGGCTTAAAGTACTCTCTTATTGGCAATACAGGTGAAAGCGGTATGGTATTTGGTGTGCACACTATCTGATGACGATGAAACTCAAAAGAACGGCGTTGTAGTCGTTTTGAACATGTCAGGTTTATCAGACCGCCATGAAAAATGCCATCGTACATTGGTCCGGAGACTAACCGTGATTGCCCAAGCTGTTCCTTACCGATTTGTATGCCTCCACTATTGCTACAACTCTTCAAGTAGTTTCCCTTCAGCACTCCTTTCGATCCTTGCTTCAGCCGCAAACTCGTTAATCCGAGTTAGGATGCGTCCACACAATGGTACGTGTTCCACTTGATAGTGCAGTGCCCCTGATATGCCTTCTCCTCAAACAATCTTTTTCAGGCTCGCACAGTGAATGCTTGTACAAGCTCATGTCATTTGGTATCCCTGTGCAGGAGTTTCCCTTCAGAGAAGATGGGAATACTACGCTCGCCAATCACGTCATATGGTTGGAGAAGCGCAGAAAGAAGGAAGAATATCTCAGCAAGAATCCCCCAATAGAGGGAGCTGTTGACCTGCCGTCCAAATATGATGTCCTAGGGGGCAGAGGGAAGCACATCTTTCGGCACCCCGGAAACCGCCTACTGCATGAGTTGGTTGAATCCTATTATGACCAATATAATCAACTTCCCAAAGAAGGCAGGACCAGTCTTGCGGACCAGCTTGTGGCTGTTGTGCATGGATATTCTGGGCGTTTCATGAAGCCCGACATCCAATCTGGAATGTGGGTGGAAGCATCGAGTGTAGAAGCGAGGGAAAAGGTGACACATAGGTTTCGCCGACATCGGGCATTGGATGCCAAAGGAGGATATATTCACTCTGCCAAGCCAATCATAGTTGGGTCGAGCAGAGAGACTGATGGAGGCGGCAAGCGGTCACGGATGATGTTCAGTGGATGGTAGAACGTTGGGCGATACAGTTGCAGAACCGTTGTCAAAGTAGTTTAAAAATTCTGCAATCTTATAAAACGAAATTTGAAGCCTTCTTTGAGAAGGAGACGCAAGGTTCCTTCAACTGGTGACCCAGAACAGTAATAAGCTGCATTCCAACATCTACTCGAGTACTAGGGCTTGCATCACGTCGATGGGAGCATTTCCAGATAGTTTCCATTTCCTCAAGCTGAGCATGAAAAAAGCTAGGCAGAGACCTAGTGCTGCCCAATCGACCCTGACAATCATAACTGATTCTTAACCCGTGTGCGGACGTATCCTGAAAATCGAGGCCGTCCCACCGATCTGCATTGCGCTGCTCCTTTCCGCAACCACAGCCCTCCCAAATTCATCGCTTCTGTGGCGTCATTCTTCCGTCCGGAGTAGAGACTACTCCTCCTAGGGCGCAGTAAAAGGCAAGTAACTGCAGCCTTGGTCGTCCGACTTTTTCGGCTGTCTAGGATGGTCAAGAATGGGGCAGCGGTATAGAAATTTCGGGGGCAGTCGCACTCCGCCAGATGACGCAAATGATCATTGGTTTCTGGTGAATCTTTACAAAGAGGACACAGAGGAGATTTTCCAGGGTTGCTTCGAGCAGCAATTGTAGATCTCAGAGAAGAGAGTATGTCATCAGCTCGACATTCGTGGAGGAGTTCCCAGTCGAATGATTACAGGACCGATTGGCTCCACTCGAAGCCGTCAACACGACTAAGTCTGATGTGCCATTGGTGCTGTTCTAGACATGAGCGCTGCCTTCGTAGCTGGCTCCAACGACTTGTAAGAAGGAGAGTTCCTTTATTTTATAGGGCGTTGTGAGCAACCAGCCATAATATTCTCGTTTCCTCCTCCGTTTGGGTATACGGACGGACTCCCTCGTTATTTTGGAGGATAAGACATCCCCCTTTTCACTGATTCCAATTTGCAACTTTCGATATGGGGGATACATTAGGGGTAAAACTACCCTTTTGTTGTGATTCTGTCATTGGTGTTTGTGTAGTCTCAAAACATTCTGTCACAATGATTATGGGCTCTGAACACGACATGGACCAGTGATGTTACGATGTCGGACTGTATTCATCGATTCAAGATAATCCCCAAATACGAAAGGTCGCAGCATTGGCCTTTTTGGTGGATCAACTCACATTTCTATGGTTGGCAATCATGGTCATGAAGAAGGCATGGGTTGACCAGTCTATTCCACGTCGAAGTGAATGTGCTCATTGCACTATTATTACTCCTTGTACCAGAGCAACAACAGCAACAAGAAGGAGGAGGAGGAGGAGAGAAATCCATCAAGCATCAGCGATCCCACGATAAAAAGCAGCGAGTACAAGACATCAAGAATAGTAAGACGGATTAGCAGAAACGGGTGAAGAACAGAAAAAGCGAAAATTGTTGAACAGCATACCCTCAAACGATCGAACGATCGTTGTGTGCAACAATTTTCGAAAAGTCCATGATGGCATGTTGGATCAGGACTCGCAAGAATGGGAAAATGAACTCATTGAAAAGTGAGCAGTGGCTGTGCGTGTTGGATGATTTATTCCGAATTGCGAGCCTTCTAGCTTCTACGTACTTTTTTCAGCACCAATGAAAAGGATGAAACTTGTATTGTTCTCTGGAAGCAGCTAGCCGTGGCAAAAACGCCGAGAAGAAAAGGAATAGGCGCTTCATACGTTGAATGGCATACATTCTCCTTTTGGTATGGTGGTGGTAGAAATTGGTGGAGAAACTTGCTAGATACTTGTTGACAGAAATTATGATGTTGCTTACGGTATACAACTTCTACTATCATGGAGATGAGAACGTCCTAGCTTTCATCCACCATGAAGCTATATTTGAGAGTCTCTTGCTTCCAGCTGTTTGCTTTTTTGCCGTCTGTTCGACACCCGTTTCACGATCACAATGAGCTATGTAATCAAGGGTACTGGAATAATTGTTAGTCGTGGGTGTCTGTTGGACTGATAATAAGTTACAGTACTATGTATTGGCATTTTGTGTTCAAAAGAAAAAGGAGAACAACCATCGATCCAACGATGTGGTGTGATAGAGAAATGGTCAGAGGAGGTTGCAGGGTAGAGATCTGTGGATTGGGCATGGGCGAGAGTCCTCGACGCAAGATGCAAGTAGGGAAGAGAAACACAGCTGATGATGATGTGGATAAAATCGTAGCGGCAGAAATGGAAAAGCTATCCCTGAAAGAGCGGGAGGTAGTCTACGAAGATGTGCATGGTGTGTCGGATGTGGTACAGGAAACACCAGAGCTGATTGCGAACTGCCTGGAACGGATGGATCGCGAGATCGATTTAATCAATGAGAAGGATGCATACGAACAAGCCAAACTTCAATCATTGGACTTGGTGACCGGCCGACAATTTCGACTTTCATTTCTGCGATTCGCTTCGTTCGACCCAAGAATGGCAGCGTTGCATCTTGCCCACTATTTCAGAGTCAAATTAGAATTGTTCGGGACAGGCACCCTCACAAGATCGAGGATAACCCTTGAGGATATAGGTGAGGAGGCAACGCGAGTGTTGGAGTTAGGAAGCATGCAAGTTCTTCCAAATCGCGATTCGAAAGGACGAGCTGTAATTGCTTTTGCACCGTCAGCTTTGGAGTTCGAGATGGCCTCACACAATGATCTTATCTCGAATATGGTAAATAGAAATGTGTATCGAACGTGCTGAAAGACTCCATGGCCTTGGCCAACACATATTTTCTTGCTTGGCAATATAGACGAAAGCCGTATGGTATTTGGTGTCCACATTATCTGAAGATGAGGAAACGCAGAAGAAGGGTGTTGTGGTTGTTTTAAGCATGTCAGGTTTATCCGACCGCCATGAAAAATGTCATCGTACATTGCTTCGGAGATTAACCATGATTGCCCAGGCTGTTCCTTACCGATTTGTATGCCTCCACTACTGCTACAACTCTTCAAGTAGTTTCCCTTTAGCACTCCTTTCGATACTTGCTTTAGCGGCAAACTCGTTAATTCGAGTTCGAATGCGGACACACAAAGGTACGTGTTCCCCTCGATATTACAACACATGCGTTTTACTTTTCCTCACACAATCCTTTCCAGGATCGCTCAGCGAGTGTCTGTACAAACTCATGTCCTTTGGTATACCTGTGCAGGAGTTTCCCTTCACAGAAGATGGTGGCATTCAGCTCGCCAGTCATGAAAAATGGTTGGAGAAGCGCCGAAAGAAAGAATCATATCTCAGCATGCATCCCCAGATACAGGGTGCGGTTGACCTCCCATCCAAGTATGATGTGCTTTGGGGCAGAGGGAAGCACATATTTCGGCACCCAGGAAACCGCCTACTCCATGAGTTGGTGGAAACCTACTACGACCAGTACAACCAACTTTCAAGAGAGGGCAAGACCAATCTTGCAGACCAAGTTGTGGCTGTTGTGCATGGCTATTCTGGGCGTTTCATGAAGCCCGACAATGAATCTGGAATGTGGGTGGAAGCATCGAACATGGAAGCCAGGGAAAAGGTGTCACATAAGTTCCGCCATAGTCGAGCAGTGAGTTTGAAAGGAGTATATAGGATTTCTACCGAGCCGATCGCAGCCGGAGGCGGCAAGCGGTCTCGAATGATGTTCAATGGATCATAGAAACATTGGGTGATGCGGTTTTAGAACAGTCTGTGAGTTTTGAAATCAACAATTTAAGATCATTAGTTGCATTCTGGGAAGGCGAAGGAATTGGCCGTTCCAACTACAGTACAAGTTCTCTAGTTCTGTACTTGAAAATCTTCGATGTTGATTATTCCATTTGTGGCTTGTATTGTTGCTTGATCAATAGGCCTTCGCCTCTATGTTGCAAATTTGACTTGCATAGTAGCTTGTCCAGATCTTCAATCACTTATTTTCGCCGTCTGTTCGACTACCCGTTCCTTGGTCACGATCAAACGAACGGGCCTCTTCTAGAAAAGCTATTGAACAATAAATATATGCATGGTGGTCATTATGTAACTACATGTGCCCGCCCGGAAATACTATTGCGTTGCATGGTCTATGATGGTTTCGGTCGGACCTAAAGTCAACAAAGGGAAACAATCGTATGTCGTATGCAACGAAGGGACAAAAAAGGAGAAACGAGAATCTACTGAAGGATGTTATGTGGTCATGAACCACTCGGAGGAGGTTGCGAGGCACTGCCCTGTGGATTTGGTATGGACAAGACACCTGAACGCGAGATTTCAGGGACGAATAACCCAGTTGTTTCCGTTGACAAAATCCTTGCTGCTGATCTGGAAAAACTCTCTCTGCAAGAGCGAGAGAAAGTGTACGAAGATGTACATGGTGTGTCAGATGTGATTAAGGAGACCCCGGAGTTGATTGCGCGCTGCTTGCAGCAGATGGATCGCGAGATCGATTTAATCAAGAAGAAGGATGCCTACGAACAAGCCAAGCTTCAATCGACTCATTTGGTTACCAACCGAGAGTTTCTGCTTGCTTTTCTGCGATACTCTTCATTTAACCCCAAGAAGGCAGCGTTTCATCTTGTCCGGTACTACAAAATCAAATTGGAAATGTTCGGGACTGAGTTTCTCGCAAAATCAAGAATAACCCTTGAGGATATAGGCGAGGCGGCAACGCGAGTGTTGGAGTTAGGAAGCATGCAAGTTCTTCCAAATCGTGATTCGAGAGGACGAGTTGTAGTTGTTTCATCGGCGTCATTTATGGAACCCGCAATGGACGCCTACGATGACCCTATCCCGAGTATGGTAAGCTTGAATAGTTCTCAAATGTGCTGTAATATGGCTCCAAGGCTTTGCTAAGGTACTTTCTTATTTGGCAATACAGGTGAAAGCCGTATATTATTTGATGTCAACACTTTATGAAGATGAAGAATCTCAAAAGAACGGAGTTGTAGTTGTGGCAAACGGGTCAGGTTTGTCAGAGCGCCATGCAAAATGTCATCGTACATTGGCTACGAGACTCCTAGCCATTGGAGAATCTTTTCCTATCCGATTGACATGCCTCCACTATTACTACACCTCTCCGAGTAGTTTCTCGTCTATGCTCCTTTCGGTACTGGCTTCAGCAGCAAATTCGATAATTCGAGTTAGAGTTCGGACACATCATGGTACGTGTTCCACTTGATATCTTCGTACCACTCATTCATGCTCCTCAATCAACTGTCTTAGGCTCGCACACTGAATGCCTGTACAGCCTCATGCCATTCGGTATCCCTGTGCAGGAGTTTCCATTCACGGCAGATGGTGGTGTTCAGCTCTCCAATCATGTCAAATGGATGGAGCAGCGCAGAAAGAAAGAAGCATATCTCAGCAATTATCCCCCAATAGAGGGAGCGGTTGTCCTCCCATCTAATTATGATGTCCTTTGGGGCAGAGGGAAGCAAGTTTTTCGGCACCCCGGAAACCGTTTACTATATGAGCTGGTTGAAACCTATTACGACCAGTATAACCGGCTTTCAAAAGAAGGAAAGACCAGCCTTGCAGACCAGCTTGTAGCTGTTGTGCATGGATTCTCTGGGCGTTTTATGAAACTGGACAAGGAGTCTGGAATGTGGGTAGAAGCATCGAGTATAGAAGCTAGGGAAAAGGTGACTCATAGGTTTCGCCATAGTCGAGCAGTGGATTTGAAAGGCGGATCTACGCGTTTTAGCGAGCTGAACGTCACTAGGTCGAGCAAGGGGCCTAGTGGAGGCGGCAAGCGGCCACGGGTGATGCTCAACGGATCCTAGAGACAGTGGGTGATGTTATTTTACGACGATGGTCGAAGCAAGAGATTCTGCGACTCAAAGTACCGCTCATTCTGCCATCCAATACATATCGGGGAGATACTAGGTGTTCATGCTAGCCGACCCCCGCATACCCCACTCCTGCAAAATTTATAAAAGACAGCCAGGTCCATGGAATGCATCAAGTCCTTTTTGTTTGAATGAGCACCAAGCTGTAGTAGTTGATGTACCTGAATCAACAGCATTGGCTCTGTGATTCTTCGACTCTACTTTGTGCGTCTTTTCCACGTATTGTCATTGTCCAATGATGATCTTTCCAGATCACTTTGAGCTATTTGGATTAATAAAATATATTACCATAAGCGAAAGGGTCACATGGAACCGCTGCTGTCTTCTGAGTCTGGTTTACAGCCCCAGTGTCTTGTCGTGCTTGCAGTAGTACTACAGAGTGATGGCTCAACATGATTCTCTACAGACGGGCAGACTCTCACTGTGCATTGGAGGGAACCCCTTCTGGAGGAACAAGAAGTTGCCACCAGAAGGCTAGAGAAGAAGAAACTATTACGTACCTATATATAAGTATATAATTAAATACGTAGTGTTTCTACTGGTACAGGGAACTTCCAACCTTGGATCATGGCGCATAATTGAAACTGTGGTACTAATAAGTAACATGAGCACTTCCCTCAGTCCTGCTCGTTGGGCTCTTCATTTGCTGGGACATGTCGTAGATCTCTGTAGATCTCAGTACTGGCCAAAGATGGCCAAACAT
>JAAMXS010000454.1:0-10335 GCA_019693525.1 Cylindrotheca fusiformis | reverse complement strand
GATATGGCAGAAAATGGTCCATCCTGTCTAGTGGGGCTTCATTGTTGTTTGCCGGAACTGATTGATATCCTGCTGTTTCAGCGCTCTGTGCCTTGGGTCTGATATAGTCCCAATGGCCATTGTCTGAGTGCAATATTATATTGGCTTGCAACAAAGTTCCGGTTTCTCTTGGACCCACAGCCAGCACATGCCGAGGTGCGAAAAGTGTTTCGGTGTGCCTGTAACCCATTGATGGCTAGATGATCTACATGCTTAGCTAGATAGTGGTGATTTAGTCATATTATTGTTCCGCTTGTAAACGAACTTCCTTTCCCTGCTAGATGCCTCAAGCAAAAGATGCGAAAAGGAAGACTAGTGGTTCTTTAAGCTATTTGTATTCCTTGTTTTGAAGGAACATGTGCTATAGATGTTGGTCGTACCAAATGATGATTTTTGTACTGCCCTGCTTCTATTCACCGCACCGAATTTTGCCCCGGATCGTCTACCAAGATCCGCAACAACGAGCGACCCGTAGGTGTGCCGGCCTCCATACAAGTACTCCCATTCTTCTTTTTAACACTCGGAGCGGATACGCCGACAGGTACAGCAGGGAATGAATTAACTCTGCCCCTACTGCTAGGATTCGACACCTGAAGTGGTTTTGAAGGTTTTTCCTCATCCTTTGATTCTTGGAGAGAAAGCGGTGTTTTCCTTTGAAGTAGGGCTTCGGTCTTTGCCTCTTTCTCCTTTGTGATGATTGCTTCAATTCTTTCCAAAGCCGCTTGTCTTTTGGCTTCTGTCCCGCCCCGCAAGGTGACGATCATTGCTGTCCGGTCCACATCAACACGGCAATCAAACTCTTTTTCAATCGAAAGTGCCGTCTCACCCTTGGTACCAAGAACGGCTGCAATACACTGCTTGTCTACTGGAATCTGGATATTGGCACGCGACTCTTCCCAGCTTGAAATCCAATCTCCTATTGCTCCTTTAACACTTTCAATCTTTCCTTCGTCACCACTGATTTTGAATTGTTCTTTTCCTTTTCTCAGTCTTTGAATATCGACACCATATTCCGTTGAGAACTTTTTGATGTGGCTTGCTCCTTTACCCATGAAGGCGGCAATGGCAGCATCAGGGACCGAAAAGAAATAGTTTTCTCGTCGCGCTTTCTCAATAATTTTGGTGATCTTCTCTCGAAGCTCTGTAACTTTATCTTCCGTCTCACCCTGAATCGTCACAGTCCGAGCTTCCTTTGAGATATCCAACTTGCAGCCCGAATCTTTTTCCAGTGATGATACCCTAGTGCCATTCTTTCCAACAACCACAGGCAACAACCATGAATCCGCAGGCTTCAATTGTAGAACATAGATTAGCTTTTCTGCTTCTTCCACAGCTTCTTGAAGAAACCGCCGAGCTCTTTCCACCTTACTTGTATCAGTTGACCGAATGACAATTGAGCCCAAATCTCTGTCGAGATAGAGTGTTGCGCCGCCAACTGTTGCAGCGATCTCTGCAAGCGAAGTTGCTTGGCCAACGGAAGCTTGAAGAGGTTTTGCTATTTTCATTCGTTCTATTTCCGCAGGTAAAACAAAGCTAAAAAACCCAAACAATTGATCCTTCGCCTTCTTTACATCACTTCGTTTTCCGCTTACGCAAACCGAACCATCATCTGAATTGACAGAGATTGTTGTATTTGTTTCCAGTCCAATTCTCTCAAAGTGCGACGGATCGCGGGCTGTTGCTTTAACTCTTGTAAACTGTGAACGTTCAAGTTCAATAGAGCTTCTGTATTCACCTCGCAACTGTTCATTCAGAAGTGCCACTGCATCGCGAACATCGTAAAAGAATCCCCTCACAGTTGCCGACCCGTCGGCCACAGTGACATGCGAAGGAACTTCCCTCATAATACGTTTCAAAGCACCGCTGTTTTCAAGAGACTTTTGCTGGTCCTCTGTCAGTGAGAGAGACTGGGACACACGTGCAGTGGCAACCATTTTCAACACCTCAATTTTGCACTCTGCAACGCTTGTTTCAGGGCCACGGATCGCGACAACGTTTGAGTCAGAAATATGAACAGACACCCCATGCTTCTTCTCCAATTGTTGCCGATTCTTTCCCCCTTTGCCAATAATTCCACCCACTATGCTTGCAGTCACTGAAATCTTTGCCACGCTGTGACCATCTCCACCGTTCAAGAACTGATCTAGCCTTGATTTGGCAGCCCTGACCTCTTCTTCTGTCCCTTTGATGACAACTACTTTCCGGTCACGGTCACCTCGTAAATGAGCTTTCAGCTCGTTCGATAATCGGACAATCAAGCCACCTCTTCCTCCTGATACAAGGTCGATGAAGTCGTTCTCGGCAACTGGTATTTCATCGACAACATTACTGACAAGGTAGCTCTCCATCATCTCCTTCGCTTTTTCCAGACTATCTTTCTTGCCTAGAATGATGAAGCATTTGTTTTTCGTATCAAGGTCCACTGATGCCAGTGTATTTATTTCAGCCTTGAACTTTGACCGCGTAAATTCTCGATATTGTGCTTTCATAGTTTCAGCGTTGGCATGCACTCTTTCTACTGAATTCATGATGAGAAATTCATTGATTTCCGCTTCAAGCGAGTTCAGTCCATCAACAGTTGTGGCGCCAAGAGAAATACTACCTGTAGTACGACTTAGTTCAAGGAAACAGGGTTTTCCTTCCGTCAATTTTCGAACGATTTCCCCATTCTTTCCAATAATTCTTGGCACGATGTAGGGGTCAACGATTGTATGCCGAACTAGACTGTCGAAGTCTTTCAAGCTTCCCTTCGTGAGTTCGCAGGCTGCAGATACGATCGCCTGCCTAGCTTTCACAACAAGAAGAGCATCAATCTTTTCTTGATGTTCAGAGTCAAAAGAAAGCACACAACTTCCATTTGACTCCCCGAGAGCGTCATTAATTTTTCGTTGAAGAGTCTTCATCATTTGACCCTTGTTGTGGATTAAGATTCTCTTGAGGATGAGATCCACATGAATCTTCTCCTCCACCTCTAAATTGTCTGATAGAAGCATGTCGATCTCTGACAAGGCGGCATCGACCAGCCTTGGTGGACCAGTCAAGAACATGGAATTCTCATCCTTTTCACTCTTTTCAACGTCAATCGATATGCTGTGATTTACCACGAGGTCCTTAATCCTTCCACCCTTTTTCCCAATCACTATAGACAATTCTCGACTGTCAAGTCTCTTCTCCTTCGTGGTTACATCGAGTCCAAGGATTGTTTCTCTTACTTCTTCAACTCTTTCAGGGATTCCTCTAACAGTCAATTTCCCGGTCTTTCGAAGGATATCGATAGTTACGTCAACATTTTCCTCCCTCAAATCTTGGATAGCGGATATGTGTTTTTCTCCTAGGTAAGTCAAGACTCTAGCAGGGACGTCAACTTCGTCTTCTGTTCTTCTTATGAGTTTGTCGATTTCGGCATTTGCCATATCAATGGATTCTTGATTTCCTTCGATCATGATTTTGTTGGTATCCTTTTCAACATTAATGTTGACTTTCGTTTCAGCTTCAATCTTTTTGATCATGCTTCCTTTTTTCCCAATCACCGCGCCAATCCTCTCTCTTGGGCATTCTACTAGATCCGTTGTGAGCTCTTGCGTGCTACATCCCAACTTGTTTGCCAGTCTCACTTTTGCCAACGCCGCCTCAATTTCACTCAGACTTGCGGTATGTATCTTTAAACTTTCCCGAAGGCTCGTGATGGCGGTCTAAGAAACTTATGAGACAAATTGAAATGCAGTACACCTAGCAGGTCAATCCCTACATACCTTCTTCTCTTGGATTTGTTTTTCAAGCGCATCGTACTCTTCGATTTGCGACTGGGACTTCTTCACGAAATTGATTTCCTTTAGAATCTGACGTTCCTCTGCGAGGGAAATGCTTGTGATGGTACGCTCACGCTCCAAGGAACTATGAAGGATTAGCCGGTGTTCGACAATGACATAGATGGTGCAGAAGAAGGATCGGTCTGGCAAGGAAACTTACTCAATCTTCTTGTCAAGTGCCTCCAGAGAATCTCGCGGACGTTTTGGCAGCTTGTTGATATCTTTCTGTATCTCGTTCTGCAAACTTTTTATTTCAGCCTGTGCATGATGGAAGTGAGGAGCGATGACAAGAAACGTCTTTGATACTGGTGGAATAGGTCACTCACCTGCTCTGCAGCTTTTCGTTGCGAGACATCGTCTTTCCGCTTCAGCAGTTGCTGCTCAAGATCTAGACTCATGGTTGAGTAAACAGATCAGTTGAATGCCAAAGTTATGGGGTCCTAAAAGTCATAAGCTACTTGTCACTTATTCAAATTGTGTTGGCTTTCACACATTGGTGACTCGTCGAGCATTTTCACGTGGGAAGGCCATTTTCACTTTTGATCCCGTATTGCTGGGAAGTGCGTGCTGATGAGTTTGTGTTTGTTAAATGGTATTGTCGTTACGACGCATAAAGGACACCCACCGTGAATCCGGAGTTATATAAACAAATTTGAAGAAAGTGATATTGTTACAAGCCAACTCTATCACTCAGTCACGAATGATGACATCAAGACATTTCTTCTATGACCAGGATGACCACCTCATTATTTAGTGTCACGCTCGCCCTTGCAAACACTTTGTCAAGAGAAGCCCTGCTTGTCCTTGCTGTATCTCAACCATGAAAATCATCTCAAGCACTTTCAAAGAAGGTCGCCATGTCGAGAATCATTCAATGTTTGTCAGGAAGTTGTGCCTGCAAATCCATTTCCTTTACTCTCGATAACCTTCAAATAGGTCAAATACTGAATTGCCTTTGCAAGACATGTAGAAAGGTCTCTGGCTCTTCGAGCGTCCCTTTCGTGGCCGTTCCCAGAGAACCTTTCTGGGCTCAAATTGGGAATCAGGAGTCCTTGAAAGTTTATGCATCAAGTGGACAAGCAAACAGATTTTTTTGTTCGATCTGTGCGTCATTTGTTTGCATGCAATACTGTCACGAAAAAAACACATTATGGATTCCGATGGGCACGCTCGACGACGGTCTCGACGACATCACGAGAATTGTTGACAAGACAAAAGACTGCCAAATTTTTCAGCAAGGGGAGGCAGTCTGGGGAAAGGAAATCTCACGCTTGGAAAAATACGACGACTTTGGGCTATATAAGAGTGATTGTTGTTCAGGCAAAGCATGGGACCAGCTTCAAAGCTATGAGGATGAAATGAAAGGAAAATATGATTCTGCAAAGTAGCTTGCAAGGCAATCAATGATTGCTCGTGAATACCTACTTCAGTGCGACTGTGATAATTAAGTCCATGTATACCAATTTGGCGCAGACAATGGTGCTCAGATTGGTTGTTGGGGACGACAGACAATTATTTTCACTCAAGTGATATGATTGACCTCAAAGACTTGCTGTTTCGATTGAAGCGTACGACTTCGATGTCAATAGGATTGACCAAGAGACAGACTTGATGTTGAAGATAGATAAAGGTGAAGAAAACTAAGGATCCAGTTTAACACTAATAGTCAGTTCCCTTGTGTGCATCTTGAATGGACAGTACTTCAATTGGACCAGAATCACCCGTAATTGGTATACTAGTACTAGAAAGACTCCAACCAACCCACCATACTTCAGCCGACCGGATCATGGACAGGCAGGATTCGAGTGGCGTGTGACTCGGTAGTCAATGTAGTCGGAAGATCGGAAGATGATCGTTGTCAGAGCAAGAAAGCCAATGATCATCATGGAGGATCTGAAGAGGATCCTTCCACCAACCCCGTGACTCTTGGGATACCGTTGCCATAGCATCATTCAGCCAAGCCATCGTAGCGTCCCGTAAAATGTGGTCACCGAAGTTGACGACGCTCTTTTCAATTGTTCTCGTCTCCCATCTTGGTATCGAGAAATGTGCAGCTCTTCAGTCAGTCTTGCCGAAACAGCTGGGCTTCTCAATCAAACCTAACGGATGTACTCTGAATCGCCACTCTGCTATGAACATAAATGGAAGGAAATGTACTTTGGAAAGTGGGCGACGATTGATGGCCAAATCGCCGAAAGAAGCTGATGACAAGGATGCCGACTCATGGAAATGGCTGGCTACTCTAGTCATTCCACTGCAACTAGTCTACGTGTCAAATCAATGGAGTCGATCTTCTATCTATTACCTGGTCAATTTTAGTCCAGATGCCGATTCATTTCGGGCCATGAATGTAGCGGTTGGATTTAGCGAAGCACAATATGGGTTGTTGGCCTCTTTAGCCTTTACCGCATTGTTTGCAGTGGCCTCTCTGGGTGCTGGAGTCGCTGCCGATCGATACAATCGCAAAACTCTCACTATTGTTGCCGCTGTTGGTTGGAGTGTTGCTACTCTTGGTACATCGTTGTCATCGACGTACCCTGAAGTCCTTGGGTGGAGAATAGCAATGGGACTTGCCTGTGCTTTTGCCACCCCTACTGCGTACACACTCATCAATGAAAGAGTTCCCGATGATCGAGTTTCCTTCGCTACATCACTGTATGGCACAGGAGGTGAGTTTCTTCGCCATTTTACGAAACTTTTTGACACCATTGATGGCTAATTCCTGTTTGCACGGAAGTCGCATTTGGAGGGGCGTTGGCATCGCTTTCAATTCTGCTTGACAACGAGTTCGGTTGGCAACAAGCTCTGACGATAATAAGTCTCGCGGGCTTTGGCTCTGCTGGACTATCGGCTGTTTTACTCCCAGACGATAACAAGGAAGAGAAGCCAGCCGACCTTATGGAAGTCGAAGATAAGGAGGAGGGGAAATCTGATTTCTTTGACGATGTTCTCGAAATCTTGGAATCTCCACGTGCTAGATGGTTGTATCTGGCTACATTTCTTCGATTTTGTTCAGGACTTTGTATAGGAGTGTGGTCAGCCTCATATTTCAAGGAAGCATTCCCAGAGAATGCTTCAGACTATGCTGTGGCGCAAGCCGTAATCACGGGTGTGGCGGGTTCTGTGAGTGGATTGCTTGGGGGGTACGCTGCAGATCGCTTGGCGTCTAGTGGAGAAGGAGATGATGGAGCGAGGAAGCTTCTGGTTCCCATTGTCGCATCTGCATTGGCAGCACCTGCGTGGTACTTGGCAGTTCATTCAACAGACTCTTTCCAGACAGCGATGACGTGGCTCTCAATCGAATATTTAATTGCTGAATCTTGGTTTGGTCCAACGATTAGCTCGCTGCTTGGATCTGTTAAGAAAGGCGGAACTGCGCAAGGGATGTTTACATTGACCGGCGCAGTTGCCAATCTCGCGCCGACATTGCTTGGGGTTTTGTACAGCAGCACTGCTGGTGATGAATCATCTGCTGGCCTTTTGAATCTACTTTCCACTAGCGTGTGTCTCTGCTATGTTTTGAGCTCTGCTTGCTTTGTAATAAGTGCGCGGTCACCTTCATCAACAACGGAAACAACAGTGTGAAATAGCCTTTGGCCCAAATTGCTCTTATCATAAGCTACTATAATATTGCAGTTCCGATTCGACCAACGAATTATTTTCCGAATGCATTGACTGCCTCTGCGATATCTTTCTCTCCTTCCCCAATCGAAAAGTCAAACTGTTTCCACGTGATCATCTCGAAAAGAGTAATATATCGACGAGACAGCTCCAAGACCAGATCACGAGGAGCATCCGGGATCACTTCGTCCTTGTAGGGGTCGCAATGATCACGGAACCACAACCGAAGAAACTCCTTATCGATATTCTCAGGCTCTAGTCCCGCTGCGATGCTTTCTTCATATGAACTTGCCAGCCAGTACCGTGATGAATCCGGAGTGTGAACTTCGTCAATCAACAAGATTTCTCCCGTTTCAAGGTCCCTGCCGAATTCATACTTCGTATCCACAAGAATCAATCCATGCTCTAGAGCGATTTTCTGTCCTAACGCAAACACACTAAGGGCTGCCTTCGCACAAACATCCAAGTCTTCTTGAGTCATCCACTTTTCCTTGACAATATCTTCGGCAGATATTGGTCGGTCGTGATCTTCTTCCTTTGTAGTGGGTGTCATAATGTTTTCCCAGAGTTTTTGGTTCTTTTTCATACCTTCTGGCAGGGAATGTCCACAATAGGTTCGAACCCCATTTTGGTAGTTTTTCCAAATCGAAGTGTCGGTAGACCCTGTCATGTATGAGCTTTCAAATGAGAGGAAAGTGAGGAATACAGCTGTAAGGCACCAAAAGTGGTTTAAACCAAAGCCGACTCACCGAACAACAAATTCAATTGGGAATGGTTGGCACTTTTTTGCAATGGTGACATATGGGTGAGGGATAGACAAAACATGATTGGGAATAATGTGACGAGTCTGCTCAAACCAGAATGCACTTGTCAAATTGAGTACTGCACCCTTAAATGGTACGAGAGCCAACTGCCGATCGAAACCAGATTGGCGATCAGTAGTAATCAAAGCCAAAGATTTCTCATCAATTTCGATCCGATCACGAACTTTGCCGCGTATGGCTTCTAATCCAGTTCTTTCGCCAGTAATCTGGAGATTTTCATCGAACGACCTTGCAATTGTTTGTCGGTATTTTAAAGATTTTGTCTGCAGCTGAGCATCATCCACCAACTGGGCTTGGCGTTTCTCAAGAGTAGCCTGATGAACATGTTCGGCTACTGTTTGGGACCCCAAACTACACCATTTAGCGATATTCCATGCAAGATCCTTGGGCTCTGCCGAGGAATCCACTTCCAAGACTGGGTACGACGATTCTTGTTGGACCGTATGGATAGTCGCTACCGAAGAACCCGAGTAGAATACCAACAAAGTACTGCTCGATGGAGGAAGATCAGCCAGCAACCGATCTACCGGTGCCTTTGCCGAACGAGTGGTCACATCGACGACTTCGTACTTCGTACCAAGTTGTTCAGCAACTGCTTCTGCCGATGCGACGAAATCTTCAGAAGGAATGAAAAGAAAAACCTTGCAACTCGACATTATGATTGAATTGTGAAGCAGAGGAAACATCTTTTCCTCCATTCTGCCTCGATATCTTGTTCTGTGCAGACTTCTCAACTCTTATTGGCCTTCAGAAGAGATGTGGACGACGGGAAGACGGCTTTGGCTTCAATCATGCTCATTGTGAGTCACGGGCGGGAGGCTTCTCATAAAAGCCCTCCTGTAAACTCTCTGATTTGAGAGCAAGGACAAAAATACCACAAGTCGGCACCATAAGACTATAGGTGGGGAGGGAAGAATGATATTGATTGCCAATCTATGATTAGTCATCAACTTTCGAAATTGCTAGCAGGATATGACTATCGTCTTGTGGGATATGCATGTATGGAGTAGTTTCGCATACAAGTTTGGCGCTCTGACTAGTCAGAAGAGTATCTTCAAAAATGTTTTCGACAGAGCGTACTACCAATTCTTGAAAGCGGTTTTGTATTTCTTCCCCAGGAATTTGTTTTGGAACCTTGTGAAATCTCAAAAATGTTGAATGCACAATGCCTGGAATGCTATGTATCTTCATGCTACGAGTCGAAGCTTCTTGATCCAGACAATTTCTCATTTCTTGGACTCCACCAGTGATGTCAGTCCACAGCAGAATACCAGCTTTGGTTCCCAGCTGTGTTGATGCCAAGCGAAAATTCAGTGGTCCTTGTGGCCAGGAAGAAAGCTTGGATGCATTTTGAACCAAATCCGTCCAGTCGTTTTCAATTTTTGAGTAGTCGATTCCATCTTGTTTCTTTTGCACATGGTGCAACGTGGCGATCGTTATATGGAGACATTGCGTAGGGTAGAGATACACCGATGGCCTATCGCCCGCTAGGTCGTCTTTGTGAAAGCATTTTCGGACGTTCTGAAGGAAGCGTTGATAGGGAGGATCCACCACAGTCAAATCCGGTGGCCAATTGGCAACCAGGACTAAACCAAAGTAGTCGTCTGTCTTGTCAAAAAGAGAAGCAACAACGGGATCAGCCTGGAAAGACGTTGACGGTCCGTCCGGCTTGTTACTCCTCCGCGCCATTCAAATGTGTTGCAGATTTCTTTGGATGAATCGAAATGCTCATCAAGCCAAAAACAGGAAGAGTGGTCAATTAGCTGTGCTAAGACCACGAGCTCTCGGGTGCTGCCGTCTACGTTTGACGACTACTAGTAAGAAGATCCAACTGCAAGTCATGGTAAAACGCTGTTTTTAGAAAACGAATGACGGACAGACGCCGGACTTTTGCTGACATCACTTTTCTAGCATGCCTGCAGACGTTCGCTTTAACGGTTTTTTCGCACGCCTTCACTTGAACGACTCAGATGGAGCTCGAAGATTGAGTCGTGCCGCAAAAGGTTTCGCGCCTGGCAGGTTGTGGATGTCGCCAAATGCCT
>JAAMXS010000448.1:0-13762 GCA_019693525.1 Cylindrotheca fusiformis | reverse complement strand
CACGAAATCGTCCACATCTGTAGGAAGCCCATCCGTTGGATTAGGCGTGGCAGCCAGTTGCAATGTTGATGGCAACGCCACGTTGACCAAAGAACGACACGAAGAAAGATGTGGAGAGTCGAATGATTGTAGCCCCTCTGGAAGCTCCAAGGAAATCAATCTAAAACAGTTCTGAAAGGCACCTTCTCCAATCTTGGTAACTCTTGGTGGGATTCTGACGTGCCTTAAGGAAACGCAGTCCGCGAACATACGCCCTTCAATAACCTTCAGCGAATGAGGCAAGGAAACGGAATGCAGGTTCTCACAGCCGCTGAACACTGCCATTCCCATCGTCCTCACCGTTGAAGGTATCTGCATCGTTGCCAGCGATGTACAGTAGGCGAATGCCTCATTTCCTATAGAAGCAAGTCCTGTAGGAAGATCTAACGAGACAAGGCCTTCACACATCGTGAATGCTTCATCTTCAATTGAAATCACCGAAGCAGGAATGTCCAACGTCTGTATGGAAGTGCATTCGGAAAACCAATTCCTTCCAATGACGCGAAGGCCGTCCGGAAGCTCTACGGTTCTCAAGCTACGGCACCGCGTGAATGCACCTGGCCCCAGGACAGTGCTTGGCGAGAATATTAAAACTCTCTCCAATCGATCACAATCTACAAAGGCTTCTTCACCAACCTCTTGAAGATTATTTGGAAACTCAATCGTGACCAAGCTCTTGCAGCTTGCAAACGCACCGTCACCGATCCGTTTCAGAGTGGAAGGAAGGTGGCTCATATGCCTTAGACTCTCACAATCAAAGAAGGCATTGTTATCGATCACTTCCAGTCCCTCGGGAAGCTGCACATTATCCAAGGATGTACAGCCAGTAAAGGTATCCATGTCGATCGTCTTTAACGATGCTGGAAACTGGACATGACGCAAGTTGGTGCAAAAGTTAAAACTTCCTGGGCCAGTCGATTGCAAAGGCGACGACATCAGAACTTGGACGAGAGACGAACAGTCATAGAAAGCGTGGTCATGGATCATGGAAGAGAGTACATTCACATGTGTCACGTTTCTTGGGACGGGGAGTTCTATCAAAGCTTCGCTGTAAATGTAAACATCCTGCTGCTGCTGACTTGCCTCATCTGACGAATTGCGTATCGTTGATGTTGGAGTAGAGGCCATCGTAAAACTGACCGTTTCCTCTGTTTTTCATATCAATCTGTGGTCTTCTCTGTTGGCAAGAAGAATAGAAAACGTGGGTCTTCTGTTTGGCAAAGAAAAAACTAAAGGTTCGTTTTGTTTGGCGAAGATATTGTGGCATATTCGGATCACTAATTTTAGTTATTTAAGTGTTGGTCCAAAAAACTGGCACATCCTTTCTTACGTGAAAGGATGCGGAGAAACAAAAGGGCTCACCAAACAGTAGTACATATAGATTGCTGTCCTATCGCTGGTGGAAACACAGAACTTTCTTGATCGAATCTTCTACGGCCGAATCATTGATGACTTTTATGGTGTGCAGAAAGTGTCAATCGATAATTACTAGCATCATTCGTGGGCAGCTGGTTTCCGTCTTCACCAGTTAAATTCAACTTCTAGCTATATAAGGCAGGACGGAGTTGAGAGACATATATGTACTCTAACCAACCTGGGGAAGAAAATATAGCGGATTCTTGTCTTTCCCGAAAATTCTGGATGAGAGGCTCAATTCGACGAATGGGAATTACGGTCAAAGTATCAGGGAATGAGTTCATGGGACTCGGGACTGAATGTGCACAGTGCTAGTGTGAGCATAGAAGAAGGGAGGGAGGGTGGAATTGTTTTGAAGTTTGCAATGACATTAGTGAAGCGAGATGATCAATCGCTCTATGGCCATCATCATCGTCGTCGTTGCACAGAGAGTTTTGTGAGATGCCCTCGAGGCTTGATGATCGACATGTCCCCTACTACTCCTGGCTTGAAGGGTATATCCAGTCAGACTATGAACTCGAAGTAGTCGGGTGCGGTGGGGCTCATATTCTCCATCCGTTCGTTTATTACGTTGTCTCCCTCTCTTTTATCCCCCCCAAGGCCTCCCTCTCTTTTATCCCCCCCCAAGGCCCCAAAGGCAAGGCCCCAAAGGCAAAATGAACTACATACAAGTGGTTGAATGTGTACATACTTAACAAACGTTCATAGCCAAGGCGCGGTAAAGTACAATGGTTTTTGAATAGAGAGACTGGTTGATGTGTGGGAAAAAACAGATTTCACCAAAACGAGAAGTTTTGTGTCAGAAACGAACTTGGGAGCACTCTTTGTTCCACACTCCATTGCTCTTTGTTCCGAACTTGGGAGCGCACTCACTCATTGTTCCATCACACACTCCATTATACTACTACTACTGTAAAAACAAAAATGAGCAAACGATCTTCACCACCACAGAAACCACGGTCGCCTCGTGGTGGTGGTGGTGGCGGCAACAGCAGCAGCAGTAACAAGAGATCTCGCACTACTAGTAGTAGTAGTACGTCGCTACCGGCAGCTGCATTTCAAGTCTATGTGGGTGAAATTGGAATTCCAATTGGTATCATTGTCAACTTTATCAATGAGACGATGAGAAAGGAACGGTTCTGTCAATCCATTGATAATCGAAATGCTGTTGTGAATGTTTTGGAACGGAGTAGGAATTGTTGTTTTCGATTGGAAATGGCGACGGTAGAATTGGCCGAAAAGGTTTGCTATCTGAATCGGATCGAATTTCATCACAAATTGTTACGGATATCACGAAATCGTCATTATTATGCTATGGTACCTCCCCGATATGCCTGTTGGAATGATTATCATGTGGCAACGTACGGTGTAAATGATCCCATGATTGACGTTCAAATCTTTGCCCATTGCGACCATCACAACATTGATGATGATGACAATGCTACCTATCTCGTAGAGTTTTTGAACCAAAAGATGAAACAATATGATTTGTGTCGTCCCCAACAGAAGAATGCCATTAAAAGGAGCCGACCCATTGCCATGAGAACGATTCTTTTGGAAATGGAATCACCCGAGTTGGCCGAAAAGATATGCTATTTGAACAATATTCCAAATGATCGGGATGATACATCAGTGATTCGATTGCAACGTCCCGAAGATTGGTCAGGTCTTGCCCCCAAATATGATAGTTTTCTCGAATTTCTACGTGACCGTCGATCATTAGCGGCCCAGAACGAAGCAACGATTGAGATTTTGGATGATGACGATGATGATGATGTGGTTGTCTTGTATGACAATAAGGAAGAGCTTGCCCTGGAGGCGGAAAATAAACGTTTAAAGGCTGTACTGGCCGCTCTTTCCAAATCCACAGAGAAAAAACAGGAAGAAATCAAAGGATTGGAAACAGAAGTGACGAATGTGAAGGATCAATTGTCTTCGTGTGATAACGAAGTTGCAACGCTCCAAGATGAATCGAAGAATATCAAAAGTCAATATATTGGCCTACAGACACAACTCAACGCAGTACACGCCAGTTGGCAAGAACAAGCAATTGATTTGGCAGCAAGGAATAAAGAAATTGAAGAGTTGAAAGGAAAGGTTGCTGATTTGCAAAAGCATCATACAGACAAAAATGCCAAACGAAATATGGTTGCTTTCAAGGTGCAACAGCAGGATGATGCAGATCATGTATAGTTCTTGTTTTAATGCAAAACGAAATATGGTTGCTATCAAGGTGCAACAGCAGGATGATGCAGATCATGTATAGTTCTTGTTTTGTTGTCTTTCTTTCTTTCTCTAGGAGTATGGTTTGCATCTTGCCAGGCAGAGAACAATAACGTCTTTCGCTAAGAAAAGAAGTAGCAGCACGGAATAGATCAGCAATATCTCTCTCTCTCTTAGATTTCGTTGGCGAACAGTAGCTTTGCATTAAATTTACAAAGACCTTTTTCCTTCTTTTGGTGGGTAGTACTGGGGGGCTGGTTACGTTCAGCTGAAGTGGAAGAAAAATACATGTCCTATAACAGCATTGCAGGGATGGCCCTGTTTTTTTTATCCGTGCGCATGCGGTTGATTATGGTCGTAACACTACTAGTTCGACCACCATATACATTATAAATCCGATCAATTGCAACATTGGCCGAAAGGCCATTTGTTTTGACAAGGCGTTCTATAGTTTCCCAGACAATCTTCCTTCGGGTGAATTTGTGCTTGACTTTACCCCTTTCTGCCATGGTGAAATGTTGAGCAGCCTTTCTACCACCAATTCCATGAATATATTCATCCCAAAGAGTATAAAGATTACGAGGAGATGGACTCAAAGTAGCTATTCCTGCTGATGCTGCTGATGCTGCCGGATGATGATGATGATTGTTGGTGGTGGTGGCTGCAACAGCAGTAGCTGAAGCTGCAGGAATACGGTCTCTATCAGTTCCATTGTTTTGTTGCTGCTCAGCACCACCTTGACGACGACGAGCACCACTTACTCCTCGATGATGAACATCAAAGACAGGAGGATTTTCGGTCATTCTCCTGAAATTGGAGTTCAACAAGTTGAATTCGCGGTCAATCGTTCCTTTGAGTTCCTTGATTGCTTTGGATTGGTCTTGCATGTGTCGATTGGATATGACGATTTGTTCATGTATAACCAAAAGTTGTTCACGAAGGGGTCGATCCTCAAAAGCAGCACCTCCTGTAGCAGCTGCAACTCTACCAAGGTTTGACTCGTTTCTCGGTTGTTGTCCTTCTCGTCCTTGTCCATTATTCAATTCGTCCGGAATCTCATTAATGATGTGCACTCTCCCTTCCATTTGTGCCCTACTATCTCTCTCTCTCTCTCTCTCTCTGGTATAGCTTAGGATGATGATGATGATGGGTTTGCGCTATATTAGTATAGCTTACTCTAGCCTGCTCCTTGGACGTCTTTTGTTATTGTGCTATTGGTGGAATCCGATTGGTCAGATATCACAAAAGGGTTAATTCTGTACTTTAGATTTCCTATTTCACAGTCTCCTAAAATATGAGAGATCAACGTACACTGCATCCCTCTTTTCAAAAGATTTTGTTGGCGACAGAGGAGGAGCATTCCAAAACAAAGCGATAAGAGTTTCTCACAACAACAATGCAGGGATGGCCTTTGTTTTTCTTGTCGGCGCGCATATACGGTTGATTCTGGTCGCAATAGTAGTAGTATTGTACTGTTTCGACCACCACCAGCACCATATACATCATAAATCCGATCAATTGCATCAACATTGGTAGAGAGCCTACGTATTAGGACAAGGCGTTCTACTATGGTTTCCCAGACAATCTTGCTTCTGGAAAATGTTTTGCCGAACACGATCTTTCTCGGCCAAAGTGAAGTGTGTCGAGCAGCCTTCCTACCATTTGATCCCATGCATATATATTCATCCCAAAGAGTATAAAGATCACGAGGGAATGGACTCAAAGTAGCTAATGCTGCTGCCTGATGATTGTTGGTGGCAGCTGCAGCAGCTGCTGCGGGAATAAGGTCTCCACTAGTTCCCTTTTGCTGATGCTCAGCATTCCCTTGACGACCACCACCGACCCCTCGACGAGCATGATGGATCTGATTGTTGCTGGCTGCAGTAGCAGTAGCTGCTGCTGCTGCAGTAGCTGCGGGAAGGCCTTCAATTCCATTTTTCCCAGCACTACCTTGACGACCACCAACCGACTCCTCGACGAGCATGATGGATCTTTGATCATTGTTGGTGGCTGCAGTACTAGCAGTAGTAGCAGCAGCAGCTGCTGCTGCGAGAAGGTCTTCAATTCCATTCTTCCCAGTACCACCACCTTGATTATCATGGATCTGATTGTTGGTGGCTGCATTAGTAGCAGCAGCAGCAGTACTGATGTCTTTCAGATTCATCATCATTTTCCCGAGTCCATCAAGATGAACTGGCGGTGAATTGTTCCTATTAGACCACGACGATCACTCATGCTGATTCCCCGACGATGAGCAGCATGATGAATCTGAAAGACACCAGGAAGAGGATTATTTTGGGTCGTAATTATCCTCCTCCTGAATAAATTGGAGTTCATGGTAGTAAACCGGCGGTGAATCGTTCCTCGACCTCGACCACTTATTACGCCTCCTCCTCCTCCTCGACGACGACGAGTATCCTGGTGAATCTGAAAGACAGGAGGATGTTGGGTCACAAAACCATCTCCATTAGTAGCTGGCTGTTCCAACTGCTGCTGTTGACGTTGCAACTCCACGAATAAGATTTGTCTTGTTTATTACTTTTTGTTGTTGCTGTTGTTGTTGTCCTCCTCCTTTTCTATCATTCAATTCGTCCGGAATCGATCTCCTCCTCTCTCCCTTTCATTTCCTATGGATTATTGTTGATGATGAACTTCTTTTTGATCGTGGTTTTGTGCCCTCTTTCTCTCCTATTGTAGCAAAAAAGTTGATGATGATGGTGGTGGGTTCGCGCTATATGTAGCTTGTTATTATTGACATCAACTACAAACCATATCATAGGCCTGCACCTTTTGCAGGAAGTCCAAGTCGAGAGTTGTGGTTCTTGTTGTCATCGTGCGAGTTGAGGTCAAGTTCAATCCGATTGGTCAAACGAATAGCTCAACGCAATCCGGTGTGCGAGAGCTAAAGTTCAATCCGATTGGTCAAACAATAAAAGGGTAATTATACTCAACAACTCCCCCAAAATTGGCAACAACAACAACAACAATATGAGAAGAGAGGCAAAAGGTAATATAGCTTCAACCCGGTACCTGCCGTGTTTTGTTGTACTATACATAATATAAAATGGGAGGACATTCCGCATGGCGGAAACGAGTTGCAGCTGGTGGTTTGGCCAAGGAAGGATCGGGTGGTGCCATTGCTCGGCATCGTCCAAGATGGGGACGAAAGGGTAAAGATTTGAAACTGAATCGCAAAGGGAATATCGCTGGACGAGGCAACCCCAAGAAGAAGAAAAAGAAGAGCTCATTTCAACAGCAACAAGAGTCAGAAACGAATATAGAAAGTTCTTCTCATGTTCGGGTGCCATTTAGCGCAACGGCAAGCTCAAGTACTATCGACAGATTGAAACAAATTCTATTGCTTGCGACTGCTGTTGTTCTAGCTACTGCCTTTGTGGCATTTTTGTCTATAAATCAAGGCACTTGATTTTGTCGAGGGATGATTCAGCCAGAGAAAAAGCTTTGGATTCTGATGACTCTCCATCAGGCTATAATGTTTCTTTTTTGTGTGTGGCTATGAGTTGATGTTGGAAAAAATGCTGATGTGCTCTATGAAAGAAGACAATACGAGTCGGAACGTATTCTTGTTTAGGCGTAGTCTTTGACGATTCCTGCGTGATGTTTTAGCTTTTGGTTGCAGTCAGACTCTACTACTAAACGGCAGCCTCTGTTTTTTCCTCTTTCATTTCAGCATGTTGATGGAACTTTGCAGGATTTTCTTTTTCTCAATTCGAAATTGGACCGCTAGCCGCTCGGTATCATCCATGCTGCTGCTACGGCTAGCAATGGACCGCTTCAATAGTTCTTGATCTTCTTCCAACGTTGTAGGCTTTGCTTGTAATTCTTGTTCTAGAGCTGTTCGAGCGGCAAGTCGTGCCCTTTGTTCATTTTCTGTACTGACCATAGCTGCAAAATTTCCGACGGCCTCACCTGCTGCTTCCCATTCCTCATCTGTTGATACCAATGCACGCAATGCTTGAATGACAGCTGGATCGATACCGGCAGCTCTTGTAAGGACGACACCTCCTCTTGGATTTCCGGACGATGATATTTCTCCATCATCTTCTTCTTCTTCCGTGAGAGCTGCACTGATGGGTTTCCCCAATAGACCCGCTCGGTCTAGCTTTTCGAGTCGACCAGAAGCAAAGGGTCTTCCACAGGCAACTTCCAGAGATGCAATATCCCATTCTCGAATGGGTGGCATTACATATAAATCGTATGGATTATCGGGTTCGACAAATCCATAATATTGAAGCAATTGATCATTGCTACGTTCTCCATAGCTAATAAAAATCTCCGTATCTTTTGGTGATTGGACCGTTGCGGAAAGACTATAGGCATCCGTAAAGAATTCATAGGCAACATTCGCGGTAGGACCGACCGATCTATGATTGGCCATGTCAATAATGGCTAATAATACCCACACAAGGAGGATCAATTTTTACAGATTGACAGCATATATAAGATTAGTGATGAATGAATGAATGAATGATATCTGAACTCTTGGCCATATGCGCCGTTGGTACACTTACGACAGATGACATATTTCTTGGTTTTGAATAGCTTGGGTACTACAAAGTCCCTCAATACAGAAGCGCAAAAGACCAATGCAGCACCATTCGCAGCTTGTTCCAATGTCCCCAAGCCCAATCCAGCATATACTGTAACCAATAATAACGTAAAGGCATAAATGAGTGGATTGAATGGAGATCCAGTGTATCCCCCACTAAAGGCACGGGATCTAGCAAGTTCGCATCCCAACAAGAACTGGTCCCAACTGATGATGTCCTTATCCAATGCTGAGTTGAGCTTGTCAAAGTAGTTTGTCCACGCTGTGTTCGTTCGACAAGAGGGAAAAAATTAAAAAAAGTCTCTCATTTTCTTGTCAACAAGGAGGAGGAGAAAACTCCAGTAAAAAAGTCCTTACCCGTTTTCTGGCGATCAACCGACTCGGACATGTGTTGATACTGTAGCAAATCATCTCGTTGGCTCTTTTCCCAGCGAATCGGGGTATCGAACGTATTGGGAAGTGATTCCAACCATGGTTTCAAGTCTGATGTTTCGAGTTTTATGGAAGATACATTGTTCAGCCTGTAAAGATACAAGGAAAATTGCACATACCAAGGCAATTCCCGGAATGTTCGTCGATCAGTGCACATTCCTTCGACGCTGATATCATCTGGACCACCTAATAACGATCCACTTGTCACTGATAAAGTGACCGATGCGGGAACGGTCACCAGTAAACTTCCAGATGGAACCTCCTGAGTGGATACAAGGCCCAAGCCAGAATCTGGAATGGATTGAATGGCAACCCCTCCAGTCTTCACTTCATTTGAAGCTCCCCATTCTGTTAATCTTGCAACCCTTTTTTGTCTGGATGATGAAGTTGTGGCAGATGCTGCTGACAATGCAAAACCATCTTGTTTGAGCGTTCTTATTGACAACCGTTCTGAAGGCATGAAGGCCATTGATGCTCTAAGCGAGAGTGCCAGCCATAGTGTAGAAACTTCAATCAGCTGCTTGACTTTCAGCATTGTATTTCCGGTGGAGATGCGGGAATTATGATATATGAATAAGCCTTATCGTTGACGCATATCGATGCAGACGAGATTCACCCATCAACATGACTTACTGCACATATGTCACCATTAGAAAAAGGAAGATTCAACATACTCCTAGTAGCGTCAGATGGAGGCATACGTACAGACGCACATCGCCCCATTGGCCACTATCCACGTGGAAGTTTCTATTTTTAAAGATCACAAATAAAAGATGGGCGGTCGTCTCCTCTCTTTTGCGCAACAACAAGCAGTATGACGCCTTCAACAATGCATCAATGACTCCCTCTGGTGCACCCTTTGAGCATGCGTGATGAATGGGGAGGCGGCCTTCATCATCTTTGCTCATTGCGCCTTTGGCGAAGCTTTCGAGAAGCACATCAACAACTTCTTGAGATGCGCCCTTGAGGCAGGCGTAGTGGAGCGGAAGACGGCCTTGTCCAACGTTTTTGCATGTCAAAAGTGATGTTTGGAAGTATATTATTGGACCAGAAGAAACATGGAAGCCCGAACGGTTTTGCGGGCATGCTGCGGAAGCGGCTATGTATCAGAAAGAGAGAGAGAGAGGATCATCATACAGGGATTTTGTCAGTGAAAATGGACTCAAAATCACGTCCGCCGTCGGACATCACTTCGGATTTCCAGAGAGAGGGTCTCTTGATGCTCTTTGGTTCTAAGAACAAGGATACGATAGTAGTATATAGTAGGTGGTGATTCCACCTTCAGATCACACGGGACTATCTGGAAGAACAAAAGGCTCAATGGTCCTTTAGCATTATTGTGGGCGATGGTTTCTCTATTTCAGGATGAGTCAATAAGGGATCAACAATGAGGACAATCAGCATTCAACGTCGCTGATGATCCTATAAGCTATTATTATCGAAAAGGCATTTTATGCATCATCCAATTGAACACATTCAAGCAACCTGAATCAAGAAGATCGAGATCGTGATACTCTCTCCACGAGGTTCTGTGCCAAAGACGATGAAGCTATATCCAAGAACGTATTTTGTGAATTTCCAAAAAAAACAACAAGCAGCGGCAAAGCCCAATCCGCCAACAGTGATGATGATTACCGTTATCAAGGGATAAAATTGGACGAGGGTGATTTAGATGTGTAGAAAATAGAAATAGACTCTGTTGGTCTCGCTATATTCAGACAGCCCTCCTTCTTCAAAGCGCCAATTCAAAATGTCAACAACGTCTTGCTGGCAGGGGCACGTCGAGTACTATCCAAGGCTGCTGAGGTGGCCAGCCACAAAGCGAAAGTCATCCAATAAACAACAAAATCCGCCAGGAAACAGTAACAAACCAGTGAAAAAGAGAAGGTTCGGAAACGGCAACTACATTTTAACAATGGTTTTGGCTACACTATTGAATTGGAATGGAAAACTCGAATATAGCTTGGAATACTAAGTCGTGTTGCATACAGTCTATCGAACTGCTACTAGTGATCTCCATCTCCTCAATTTCCATATTGTTTCCATTATTCTAGGTCGTATACTATGGGATCTGTCCTCAGTGAACTGTGATCATTAAGTTTCAACCACATGGAATGTTAAGACGTTAGTGTTCCAGTCGTCCAGCCTGCTATATTGTTGGAACAAAAATTGGTCAGTTTTGATTTTGGAACAATAAATTGAACAATAATAAATAATTGCAAGCTATATATCTCATCATCGGCAAAACAACCAAACTCGAACAGTACACTACTAAGAAAAACAGCATAGTGAAGCGACAAAGTAGTCTTGTTTCTTGTCAAGAAAGGGAAGCACTTGAGGTATCAAAACATCAGCGCAACTCATGATTCGGCACTTTTGTCGATCGGCCAGTAGCATCTGTTCGGACGTAGCAACTTCGTCAATCTTCACCTTCCACAGGCATAGCTCCAATAACGAAAGGATTTCCTTGAGTTCAAACTTTCGAAGGACTCTGCCAACCTCGCTCTTCCTGGACGACCATTCCACTGCCAATGCCTCATCAATTGCCTGCAACATATCTGATTTCCAAAACGGCTCCAGGCCCAGCACTTGTTCAAAACGGATTTCAAGTACTCTTCGAATCACCTCCTTCGAATTCAAAAATAAATAGTCCATCGGAGTGCATCCAAATGAGTCCATAATACGAACCATATGACCTGGCTTGCCGTCATCCATCACGGCCAAAAGCATATCCAGATTGGGAGTCTGCGATAACGACAGAACATGAAGAGGAGTCATGCCAAACTCATCCACTTCCGTTGTTGCTGCCAATGGCGGACCACTCTCCTTCAAACTACGCAGTTCTGCCATTGCATCATCCAAGAATTGGTATGACTGGTAGTAGCATAGCTTGTTCAGAGGAGATTTATCGAATCGATGGTTCAATTTGCGAATGAGGTCGGCTTCGTTGTCCACGTCCACCAAACTGCCAAGCTTTGACCTTTGGAGAAACTCTTCCCAATCGTCTACTTCCCGAAAATATGTTGGTACTGGACCCGCCACACTTACCAAGGAACGGCATCCGGAAAGATCAATGTTGAACGGGCATTCCTCTGGAAGTTCAATAGAAATCAAACTGGTGCAGTTCGAAAATGCGTTCGCAGCAATACTGTTGACACTTTGTGAAATTCTCACATGCAACAAGGAATCGCATTTGGAAAAACCTAGCATTCCAATTTGTTCAAGTCCTTCATTCAGACAGAGTCTCGCCAAGAGTTTGCATCCGTAGAACGCAAAACCATCAATCACTTTGACAGTCGACGGAATGCTCACTCCTGTCAAAGATTCGCATCCAGAGAAGGCAGATTCCTCAATTCGTTCAAGTCCTTCATTCAGAACGAGTCTCTCCAAGCTGAAGCAGTTTTCAAACGCTTCACCATCTATCACTTTGACAGTTGACGGAATGTCCACTTCTGTCAAAGATTCGCATCTACCGAAAGCGCCTTCTTCAATTCGTTCCAGTCCATAATGATCAATCACTTTGACAGTCGATGGAAAGCCCACTTCTGTCAAAGATTCGCATCCAAAGAAGGCATACTCTCCAATTCGTCCCAGTCCTTCATTCAGACCGAGTCGCTCCAAGAGTATGCAATCTGTGAACGCATGATCATCAATCACTTTGACAGTAGACGGAAAGTCCGCTTCTGCCAAAGATTCACATTGGTAGAAAGCGCCTTGTCCAATTCGTTCCAGTCCTTCATGCAGACCGAGTCTCTCCAAGGTGTTGCATTCAGAAAATGCCCAATCATCAATCACTTTGACAGTTGACGGAAAGCCAACTTCTTCTTTCTCTAGGCCTTGGTACAGAATAAAATTCAACTTCTCGCAATGACGAAAGGCGCCATTCCCGATTACTTGAACCGAAGAGGAAAGAATAACTTCTTCAAGTTGCTGATGCATTTGGAATGCATCATCTGGAATCTTCGAAACATTCTCAGCAATCTTAACACGTCGGACTGTTGGTGGAACCTCGTCTTGGCCATTGTAGATCCAAACTTTGTCTTCAGCCTCCTCGTGATGCTGCATCGTTGTGATGGTAGTGCTTGATCAGAAACAACAGAAGAAAGACAATGTGCAACAACTTCGTGCTGTATGCATTGGATTGAACTCATTTCTTATGGAGATGAGGCTACGTGATATACTACTAGGAACCGCCCCACTGAGAAAGCGCGCCTTGCCAAGGCTTCTCACAGAGATTTTTGGGGGGGTATAGGCTGCTAATTGGGGGGTAAAAAAAAAGAAAAAAAAGGGAAAGAAAAAAAAGGAAAAAGAAGATTCCATTCGTCTCAACATCAACCGTCGACATCCAGAATTGTTGAAAAAGTAGTGAAGGGTATGTGCTCGTGAATCCCACGTAGGGCTCCTATGGGGTGTTTTATTAAATGTTTGATGGGCAAAGAGGGGGGGGTAAATAAGTAATCCTATGTCATTTGATGTCTTTTAGTGTCATTCTCCCTAACTCTCTGTGATTACTGTGACTGCTCTGCACCAAGATTCAAATCTTCAAAACAGTGGAACAAGTCCAGGCGAAGAGCAACGTAAATGAACACATGAACACTAACAACTTGTATTGCACTAGTATGAATGCTTACAATAGTATTCAAGACGGTCAATAGAATACTCTTCCTACACAACAGTGAGCGAACAAATCCACAGGCAAATTCAGGCTATAGCAATCTATTGTTTGTTTCAATATTTTAAATGAATAAATAGGAATTGATATCAACTGCTATAAACTAATGCTTTACCATAAGCGCGCTGATTTGGGACACCAGAAATCGTGCGGTGGTCTCCCTCTTTTCGCCATGCAGCAATAGTTCTCGAACGCAATACAGCGAAAAGGAGGATGCGGAAAGCATCTATGGCGTGCTTGACCAGGCAGGTTTGGTTGGGATGTAAAGGATAAGTATGGGGTTGGGATGACATCATGGGGGAAAAATTGCAATTGTAGAAGCTGCGGATTGGCGTGCAATGGTTGAAAATGAAATGGTTGAAAATGAAACGGTACCTGCGTTTGATTCACTGAAGCTATTGCTCCTATTG
>JAAMXS010000440.1:0-38220 GCA_019693525.1 Cylindrotheca fusiformis | reverse complement strand
CTCCACTGCTGCCCACCAATGCAGTCGTGCTGTTGGCTGGCATTTTCAGAGAAACATCATTCAGCACCTCCCGGTCAGGTCGAGAGGCGTAATGAAAGCATACATTTTCAAACTCAATGTTTCCTTCCATCGTTTCCGGAGTCATGGTTTCCGGTTGTGCATTCTCCTTGGCTGGTGGCTTTGGGATTTCTGGTACTCGGTCCATCAAGTAAAACACTCGTCCACTGGCGCCCGTTCCTTCGTAGATTTGAGAAATGCTGTTCGCAACTTGACCCATGGCAAATGCGACTATACCAATATAGGAATTGAAAGCGGTCAAGTCTCCCAGGGTCATTTCTCCTTGCAGGACGAGGTAAAATCCATACCACAACGTCACGTTCAAGAAACCGAATCCAGCTCCAAACACAAAGGTAAAAAATCCGGACACAGTGAGACTCTTGAAAAATCCAACGCGGTAGGTAGTTCTGGGACTACGTGGAGGCCACCACCATTTGATCTCATCTGGATTGCCAATTTTGTAGTTGTAACGGTTGCTTTCCTTTTTTTCTGCTGCAAAAGCTTGCACCGTACGCATCGAGCCAATGGCCTCCGTCGAATGAGTTTGCGCTTGACCTAGAATATCTTGGTACTCCTTCGACAAACGTCCCGTAATTTTGACCAAGGGGGCACTGATCATGAAAATAAGAATGACGCCCCCCAGGGCTACTCCTGCCAATTTGCTAGACAAATAGAACATGAGCCCCATGGTTGCGACGGCCTTTAGAAGTTGGATGCAAAAATCAGGGAGAGCTTCCGAAATCACTTTCTGCAAGAGAGTGGTATCTGAGCCGAGTCGAGAAACTAACTCCCCACTCTTGTGTTCATCAAAGAAGGCAATTTCTTGATTCAGAATTTGAGCATAGAGCTTGCATCGCAATCGAGCGACGACTCGTTCGCCAACCATACCTTGAATGGAAGCCCGTAAGAACCCGGTCAAGATACCGCCAATAGCTACACCGATTGCAGTTGACATGTAGTCGTTGATATCCGACATTCGCTTGTCATCATTTGGGACCGAGGTATCCACCAAAAGATCATAGGCGTTGGCGACGATCAGTGGTGTGACCAAGTTCGTAGCTTCCGAACCAATCATAAAAACCAAGGAAACCAAGAGCATCGGAATCTCTGGTTTCGCAAGCGCAAAGAGCTTGCCGAGAGACGGCTTTGTAGCTGTGAGCTCTACTTCCTTCAAAACCTTCTTCATGTCACTGTTGTCACCAGAATTCGTAGTCACTTCGTCAGAAGCTGATGGTAAAGGATTCTCCTTATCTTTTTCTGTTGACATCATCATTTCAACAACGGGAGTTGACACGAAGACGAGGCTGAGATTATCGATTGGTGGTGATGTGATATCCAAGATTGAAAGTTTGATGATGATGGTGCGGTTTGAGCGATTTGTCTCCAAATACTATGTAGACAGAAAGAATCTTGCTTTGCAAAAGATGTTCCCAATGTTCCAACGCGTTTAAAAAAACCTGTGGTAAGACTTAGTTTTAAGTCGTGCTTGATGAAAGGGTACTTTGATAGTAGTTCTACAAACTTAGGAAGAGATATATACAAATAGGTCCCAGGCATAATCTACAATGGTTCATTCGGCTAGCTTCTTCTAGGGAATGACGACAATCAAGAAGAAGATTCATAGGATAACTTGATAGTGATTTGAAAAGTAGCACCCATCGGATAAAGAATCACATTTTAGCTACTATTAGATCAGAGTCGCTGATGTTGGTAAGAGAACTGTCGCGTTCGTCGTGGCCTAGCGAATGAAAAGCATAATAGTGCTAAGGTGCACAAGCTCTCGCTGATATGTGGCAAGACCAAGCAAGAAAACATCTGAGCCCGAGGAGGGCATCGTCCAATGCGTGCCGAAACAAAAAATACTGAGCTCGAAGTCGGCTATGTGGTTATTTGAATGGCTTAGTCTCGAATTGCAAGAAACCCACAGAGAAGATTGACTCTTGTTTCCTCTTGCTACCGCCGTTTCCAAAACTGTCAACTTATGATCTAATACTCCATTGTTTGATCCTACCAGTAGTCCCGTCTGTTAGACCTTCCGTACTAAGGTTAAGAGTAGATAAGTTGCTCCTGATTGATGGTTTCTTTCCTTTTTTGCTAGATACAATACTATGCTAACCGTTTCTGGTTTTTATAATTGAATAAACTTCTTTTAGAACTAAATTGCTTGGCCCGAGTTATGTGGATACCACTAAATCCTCATCATCGTCATGTTCGTCCTCCTCCAGTTTCGGAAGAAGGGAATTCAGACCATTTAACGAGATGTCTCGTTTCATGATATTTTGACGCTTGATCAAATCTTGGTACTTCTTGCAATTCTCCAACAAGTAGTCATGGGAGCCAACATCGACAACCTTGTGATCATCCATAACGACAATCTGGTCGGCTTGGCGAATGGTAGATAGGCGATGAGCAACAACGATTACAGTTCTGCCGATCATAGCCTTGTCAATAGCTTGCTGGACCAAGTGTTCAGATTCGGCATCCAAGGCTGAAGTAGCCTCGTCCAACAACAGAATTCTGCAATTGGTGATCAGTGCTCTTGCAATGGCGACACGTTGTTTCTGCCCACCACTCAATTTAACCCCGCGTTCACCAACCAGTGTCTCGTAGCCATCGGGCCAAGTGGAAACGAAATCATGGGCACGTGCATCTCGCGAAGCGGCTTCAAGCTCTTCTTGGGATACTTCCCGTTCCACACCGTAGAGCATGTTTTCTTTTACTGTCAGTCCAAACAGTTGTGGTTCTTGCTGCACGTAACCAATCCGACTACGGAGCCACTTCAAATCAAGCGATTTCAGGTCGTGACCATCTATGGTTATTCTTCCGCCATTAATGTCATAAAACCTCTGCAGAAGGCTGACAATGGTGGACTTTCCGGCTCCACTGCTGCCCACCAATGCAGTCGTGCTGTTGGCTGGCATTTTCAGAGAAACATCGTTCAGTACCTCCCGGTCAGGTCGAGAGGCGTAATGAAAGCATACATTTTCAAACTCAATGTTTCCTTCCATCGTTTCCGGAGTCATGGCTTCCGGTTGCGAATTCGCCTCGGCTGGTGGCTTTGGGATTTCTGGTACTCGGCCCAACAAGTAAAACACCCGTCCACTGGCGCCCGTGCCTTCGTAAATTCGTGAAATACTGTTTGCGACTTGACCCATCGCAAATCCAATTGTAGTAATGTAGGAATTGAAGGCGGTCAAGTCTCCCAGGGTCATTTCTCCTTGCAGGACAAGGTAAAATCCATACCACAATGTCACGTTCAAGAAACCGAATCCAGCTCCAAACACAAATGAAAAGAATCCTGAAGCAGTGAGACTCTTAAAGAAACCAACACGGTAGGTAGTTCTGGGACTACGTGGAGGCCACCACCATTTGATCTCATCGGGATTGCCAATTTTGTAGTTGTAGCGGTTGCTTTCCTTTTTTTCTGCTGCAAAAGCTTGCACCGTACGCATCGAGCCAATGGCCTCAGTCGAATGAGTTTGTGCTTGACCCAGAATATCTTGATACTCCTTTGACAAACGCCCCATAATCTTACCCATGGGGGCACTGATCATGAAAATAAGAATGACACCCCCCAGGGCTACTCCTGCCAATTTGCTGGACAAATAGAACATGAGCCCCATGGATGCGACAGCCTTTAGAAGTTGGATGCAGAAGTCAGGGAGAGCTTGCGAGATAACATTCTGCAAGAGAGTGGTATCTGAGCCGAGTCGAGAAACTAACTCCCCACTCTTGTGTTCATCAAAGAAGGCGATTTCTTGCTTCAGAATTTGAGCATAGAGTTTGCATCGCAATCGAGCGACGACTCGTTCGCCAACCACACCTTGAATCGAAGCCCGCAAGAAACCGGCCAAGATACCAGCAATAGCTACACCGATTGCAATTGACATATAGTGATTGATATCCGACATTCTCTCGTCGTTATTTGGGACAGAGGTATCCACCAACAAGTCATAGGCGTTGGCGACGATCAGTGGTGTGACCAAGTTCGTAGCTTCCGAACCAATCATAAAAACCAAGGAAACCAAGAGCATCGGAATCTCTGGTTTCGCAAGCGCAAAGAGCTTGCCGAGAGACGGCTTTGTAGCTGTGAGCTCTACTTCCTTCAAAACCTTCTTCATGTCACTGTTGTCACCAGAATTCGTAGTCACTTCGTCAGACGCTGATGGTAAAGGATTCTCCTGATCTTTTTCTGTTGACATCATCTTTTCAGCAGCGGCAGTCTACGTATAAGATAGCTTTTCGAGAAGAGGAGGTTGAGATCAGCGATTGATGGTGATGTGATATCAATAAGATCGCCAAGAATGAAGGTTTTGTTCACATCACTTGTCAATTAGTAGGGTATGTTTTATTAAATGTCTGTACGAATACCCGTCTAATCGACGAAAGCAAACGATCTTCTACTAGATTCTTACAATGAACAGAGTACTATAAACAAAATCGACACGACGCAGTTCAAATCGTGCTTGGTGACTGGGTACTATGATAGTGGTTGTCAACGCTAGACTCCCTTAGCTCTATACTACTATGGAATGGTAGAAAATCAAAGAGAAGATTCATAAGATAACGTGGTACTGTAGCAATTGGAAGATATTTTCTACATGGTCTCCATGGCGGAACAAACATGCCGTCGATTGCAATTGCCTGAGCGATTCAGATCGTTGGTATTCCCTACAAAACTTTTTCATTTCCTGGTCCCTAAAACAGCTACTCCAATTCACGAACGATGACAGAGAACAGAAATAGCAGATTGGTATCAAGTCTTGTCACGGCTCAGCCATCTCTAATATGCTGTGGACACATTTGTGGCTTAACTGTTCACCTTTCGTTCAGCTGCTCTTGTTCTTCGAAAACTGACAGTTTTGCTACTTCGAGACAGTGCGCAATCAAATCGAGAGAATTGAAATTGAGACAAGACGTCCATATCCCATCGCCGATAGCCATCGGTCTCAAAAGGTGGTGACTCTGAACTACTACCCTCTGATGGTGCAAACATGGGATTGCCCCAAGTCTCCCACAAGTGACCACAAGACCCATCATCGGCTTCGCCAATCATAATATACTCATCCACACCTGCCTGACGAAATAGTGCTGTCCAATCGACCATTTGTGGCATCCAACTGCACAAAATGACCACCCTCTGATCCATGCCAAGGGGACAATATTTCTCCAATGTCTTCTGGACGTTGAGCTTTTCCACGTCCGCCTTGGCAAAAATGCCCCAACTTCCATCGTCGGTTGCTATCATAGCAGGAATATTCTTTTGCTTGTTTCGTCCCAGTTTGGATTCCATGTAGTTTCGAAGATAGTGCAAGAGCAATCCGTCACCGGCACCAACATCCAATATTGTCATGGTTTTGCTACTGTTCTGTTGCTGCTGTAACAAGTAGTCACCCAGATGTTGTACATATTCCTTGGTCCACATTTGATACATGTTGGCTTCTTCACAAATGGCATTGAAGGGACCACAGGATTTGACATGACCACCAGTGACAATCTCCAAAATGTCTTCCATGGGTGTCAATGACAAATCGACATCTTCTGGAATATCGGGCACCACCACCATCGCTCTCCTCTTCATTTTCTCATGTTCATCACTGTCATCGTCAACATTGTCTTGAGCCACTGTCCCTCCAAGACTTTTAACAATGTGCATCATGGATTGCTTGAGTCTAGTAATAGAAGAAGAAGAAAAAAGGAATAGTGAGTTTGATGAGAGCAAATGACCTGAATGCGCACCAGTCAGGGAGATGTATTCATTTTGTTGTGCATACTTTTGCGAATTCTTTTCCTTGGCCCAATTTCGCATTCGAAAAGCTTTGATCAATGTTTCCGAGCTAGGGAGGAGCATGGTCCCTCGCTTCTTGGTACCTCCACCATCATTTTTGCCGTCGGAACCCCACACCAGACGACCACGTGCCAAATTCAACAACATGTTATGGGTAGGATGTCTTGTAAACTGTGGCGAGGCACGGAGTTGTGGATAGGCATCGAGTGCTTCCTATCATTTTTTTAAAACGGGGATCATAACCAATGTAATGGTGTCGGATTTTGCAGAATGAGAGTTCAGTATGGGCACGACAGCATCAGAAAACGGGGGAGGAATGGATCTTTGTTCCTACGTATGTGTATTCTAAATCCCATGTACGCACCTTGACGGATGGACCATGCTTGCTGATGAGAAATTCGGTTCGGGCCCACTTGACGATCCGATTGTTCCATCTCCATCGATTAACATTGGACCATCTTTCATTCGGCAACAGAGCGGGTCGAATTTTATCATTGTATACCTGTATCCGCAAATCAGAAATTGAAAGTCTATCATCATCATCATCATCATCGTTGGTGGTGTTGGAAGAAGAAAACAAGGACAGGGCTTGCAACATGGTATCTTTGGATCCGTTGTTGTCTTTGTCTTTATAGTAGACTTTAGAGACAGCTTTCTGAGATTCATCGTAAATGGCCAAACTGATTAATTTTTGGGAGTATGGAATCAAAAAAGCCATGTCGAGGTAATAATGTTGGGTCGACGACGACGACGACGACGATCCGATATCAATCATCTTCTTCGCCTTGTTGCTGCCACGTAGAATAGCATTCCTCATTGTCAAACCGGATCGAAACAATGCCGGTCCCACCGCACTGGTGATTTTCTTGCTGATGGTTAAAAACACCATAGATTAGTTTCTATTCAATCACATATATACAAAGCCAGAAGAGTCTTGTTTTGGAGGTAGTTTTGTTCTGAACAACCCATCTTTTTGTTTTGTGTTTTGGAGCGGGGGTCATCGTTGAACCACCACATCATGTTCTCGTTTTGTGCGGCTCGCAAGAGACGCAAAAGATCGTTTTTGTCAAAGATATTCGGACGCTGTTCGATGGACGGACGGTGCTGTCCGTCAAGAGCAACTGATTCAGTTCTTGCTTTCTTTTGATGGCTTCGTCATCATATACTTCCCATCATCATTGATAACCCTTCACGTCCATGTTTTGGGGCACATGAAGCAATAGAATAAGCCACGACAAGTGGAAAGTTTCACAGTTGAATATATCTATTATTATTTCTAATTGATAGCTTTTTTTTATAATCAAAAATGTGTATGGACTAAAATCACACTCTCGAAATGATGAATGATTCATGCAAAATCCTTCACTCTCTCCTCCTGATTCGAGCGAGTAATGACATATATTCTTTGCCAACTGGAAGGTTTGTAAGAAAGTACACATCCCTTTTTTTCTTTGGCCGAGAAGAAAAAAGATAATCCTACGCCATTAGATGGCTTCTGGGTGTCGTCATTCTCATAGGACTGTTGGGCGGACTCAAATTGTGCTTTCGTTGTCGAGTAGCTCGATACTCGGGAGGGATTGGATCATCATCATCTTCTTCATTGATATCTGGTTGCCGTCTCAGACATCGCAATAACAAAAGTGTAAAATAATAATTGATACTGCTCCGTATCGGCGATGTTGGCGTTTCATTGCTGTGTCCATAGGGATCACCTCCTGCACTTCCATATCGTTGATGAAATTCGGTCCATGTTTGAGGTTGGGGTCTACCGGTCAGTATTGGAAAGATGGGCATATTGTGTGTATATAAAACTGTTTTGGAAGAATGGCTTTTTGTGTTGCTTGTTGTTGTTGTTGATTCGTTTTTAGATGACTGCACAGAAATTGAGTCGATACGCTGGCCTATGCTTCTCGTTTGGTTTGAATTGAAGAATACTTATGTTGTTGAATCATTTGGTGATAAGTAGATTCTCAGAATACCATGAAACGAAAGAGAGAACTTTTGCGAGACGGCAGGCGGACTTCCCCAAAATTTTGTCCTTGGTACAAATTTTGTTGTTGGATCTACGAATGGGGCGACGATCGAATCGTGGTTTAGATCGTTCGCGCACCTGCCCTGCACTGAAACACATCAGTTGATTGAAAAGGAGAAAAGGGCTCTTCTGGCGTTTGATCGGAACGATCGCCGATGGCGTTTGGTGTGACATGCCTTGTGACATCAGGATGATGTCATGATCATTTTCTAGTAGGCAGATACAGCCCATGCAAATCAGAAAGTTTTAAAAATTCTCCACAAACGAACAAGGAGGTCATCCCCGGCTCTTTCTAAAAAAGAATAATAGAGACGTCACCCTCTATAAGAATGGCAATATAAAAGTTACATTCCACCAGCAGCATGTCACCCAAGAAACAAGAAAGAGCTACTACTGACAATAAAGAGGAGGAGGATGATATGGAAGTTGGTGATTTATTGTCCCCCAACAGTCAGAAGGTGAGTTCCTCAACTCGCTTTCGTTTCATACAACAGAAACGAGCCTGTTTGGAACGACAACCAGGCGTTTGGAACTTATTGGAAGGTGCTGTCTTTCGTGGATTTTGGATCGATCCGGTTGAGGCATCTTTGGAACCATGGGTATTGGAACGAGATGATGACGATTCCTACTTGGCCATGGCCGTGGCTCCACCGGACGCATTACCAGCGCCAGCCGCGGAATCAAAGAAAGATTGGTGTCGATGGCTCGATATTGATGGAAGTGATGGAGGAACAGAAGAAGACGAAATATGGATTGATAAATTGAATTTGGGTGGATTTATCAGTGGTGAACTTTGCAAGCCTATCGCCAATTGGAATTCTCATGTCATTGGGATGCGATCCAAAGTATTACTCAAATTACGAATCATGCCAGCGGGGATGTTGACCGGTGAAGTTTCTCCAGACATACCATCCCTCATCGCTGGTTATGATGGCAGTGGTGTCAATAATGATCCCAAACACCATCACAATATTAACCATGACCAGTATGTGGCAGCCGTCATTTCGAAAAATCTCTTGGTGACTTGGAATACCTTTGAGGGTGGCCCGAATCAAAAGTTTAAGAGTTTGTCACAACAAGTCTTTTCCTATTTGACTGTCGACGACGATGAATCACCGTTACACGATGGATCGACGAGTTCGGCATTGATTGCCTGGATGGATTTTCATTTGGGCCGGACGTTCCAATACATGTTGGATCTGAGAAATTCGTCCGCGGCCTTGGTCATTCGGATGGATATGGATCCGGCCTGTGTGGATATTTCCGATGTCATGGATTTCAAGAACAAATTACTTTTGGCACTGGCAGTGTCGGAAGAACAAGCACAGTGTATCAATATGATGAAGAAACTTGACAAGGACAGAGATTTCGCGACCGGAATGGACTTTTCCAAACTGAAAGGGTCGCTCTCCTGTCTCATTGCTACGGCCGATGCCACAGAACGGTAAAGTTTTTTTTTGCTCTGTTCCGCACTGCACCATCATCAATCTCATTGTGACGTTTTCTTTGTTTTCTTCTTTATCCCCTTTTTGTTTTGTTTTCTTTTCTTAGTATGGCTTTGCGACTGGAAAAACGTAGTATCTATTTGCGGCAGCAGTTCGAGGCCTACCAACAAGAAAGGATTAACAATCGATTGGCCGTATTGACAGTGTTGTCTGCCATTTTCATGCCTCTGACCTTTTTGGCCGGAATCTATGGAATGAATTTTGAGAACATGCCAGAATTGCACTATGAGAACGGCTACTTTATCTTTTGGGGCGTGCAAGGGTCAATTGCACTGATCATGCTGTTGTTCTTTTACTCCCGTGGTTGGTTCGGCTAAAGAAGGCTACAAATTGCCATATTGTTTGAGGGAAGCTGAAGATTAGTTTTTTGTTTGTTCTTATGCATATAGAAGTGTACAATAATAATAATGATGATGATTTTCCCACGCCAAGAGGAGGCTAATATGTTCCAATATACTAGTGAATCTTGTCCTTCACCAGGATTGAGTGGGTGCCAATTCGGTCGTTTCAATGCTGAGAATGTTGGCTCCCTTCTTTCGTTGGGTCACTCGGGCATAAAAGTATGCCTTGGTCCCACCACTTTGTCCCAAGGCACCACCAATTCCCAGTTCGGCAATCATCGACGACAATCGTTCGTATCCATCATCATTCGGATCGGGATGGACAAAGGTCTTGAAGGTTCTTGATTGATCGTAGAGTAACATGGGATGCTGCTGGGCCGTATCATCCGAGGAAACGGGTGCAGCACGTTGAATCTTGACAATGATTCTACTGTCGTTGTCACTACCACTGTTGTTGCTTGCACTATCCAGTAGTTTGGACGATTTCTTGGTATCCTTCTTCTTCTTCTTCCCACCACCACCACCACTATTGTTCTTTTGATTTTGATGGCTGTTTTGAAAATTAATCAATGCTTGATGGGGACGTTCTCCCGATTTGTTGGCTGGAACATCCAAAAAGACATGTACTTGATTCTTATCAATCATTGTTTCTTTGTCGTCGTCATTTTGTTGTTGTTGCATTGCAAAATGGGCAGCCGTATAGTCCTTGGCCAATTGTTCATAGACTTTGGTACCATCTCCAACAGTGAACACCTCAGGAATGGTCCCACGCAATTTTTCTGCCAAGTCGGCATTTTCCGATGAAAGACCTTCTTGTGGCGGTGGCGGTGGTTGACCATTGTTAGTATTTTCACCATTGTTGTTGTCAATTGTCTTTGAAGTGTTTTGATTGGCATCGTCGTCGTCATCGTCGTCGCCTTCATCATTGTTGTTTTCGTTGTTATCGTTGTTGGCTGCAATGATAGCCTTTTTCCATACCTTTTTGACATTTACCAATGGAATATCCTTCAAACATGCCACTTTTTCACCCAATGTTTCGGTAATCTCCTTGTGTACCAATCGTTGAGATAAATCAGGATTGGCAAATTTAATGGCACGTACCAACTCGGTAAGTTCCTCCCGAGAAGGAGGAGTCATTGTATCGTCTTCTACAGCAGCAACAGCAACGTCTTCTTCTGATTTTGTTGTTGTTGTTGCTTGTTCTTCTTTGTTGGTTGTTGCTGGAGATGACATGACAACACTTCAACTACTACTATGTTTGCTAATATAAGAGAGGAGTATCTATATAGAATGAAACCTTACAGCGCGTGCAAAAACAAAAATCAGTCCGTGCGACGGTGCGAACTCTGTCCTTCGACAGTCCATCCAGTCTCTACGATGAACATTTTGAAGATGTGGCAAAGACAAATAATATTATAAAAGGACCTCGCGGATTTTCTTTGGAGAATTCCGTGGAGAAAATATGGGAACTCATATACAGGACCTCGCAGATTTCGGGGAATTCAAAGAACTTTCTACGATGTCGAACCTCACCCATCCTTTTATACTAAAAATGACACCTGTTATTGTTCTCCATGTCAACCAAAAAAGCCAATGAGTCATTCTCGATATGGCATGATTGAAAATGATGCAAGCAAAAGAGCAGGTCTCAAGCCTTTCAAAATTTGATTTTCTAATTTACAATATTATTACACACTCTTCTTGTAACAATTGCAGGGGGGGGGCGCGGGCCGTAGCTAGCTTATTCTTACAGTAATCATAGCAGCGGGGGTTTTTTCTTCCCTTCCTAATATACTAGCAGCATCATGAGGCAGAGAGTTTTTGTCGCTTGAATGGCAACGGTTCAATGTCCTCTTCTTCTTGCTGTCCCATGGCTCTCTTATTATCTGTGCTGGTGGTAGTTGTTGTAGTAGTAGCATCAAAGTAATCATCAAAATTCGCAAAGAGATCGTCCAACGGATCCTCTTCCTTTTCACCATAAACTTCGAAATAATGTTCCATACCTTGAGTTCTCGCAATATGACGAGCCCAGGCGGTACATCGTTTGGATACGGCACAAACAAATTCGGAATGTTGTTCTCGTTCGGTAGGTTTCACGGGAGTGCTGTCAGCACCCGCCGCCTGTAGAATGTAATAAATGGCCGCCCGCTTGTATTTGGATCGTCGAATATCTCGATATCGTTCCAATCCACACAGGGTTTCACCCTCTGGAACTTGTCCGGAATAAACAATCTGTTTCGCGGTGCGTTTGAAATTGTAAATTTCCTCTTCCGTGAACCAAACATCATTGATAATGTCGAGGGTCAACTCCTTCATTGGTGGCGGATGAATGGAATCACTGGTTTCTTCCAATGGCGCGAATCGAACCTTTTTCTTTTGTTCCTTCCGTATTGATGATGATGATGCTGATTTCAGTGTTGGGGTAGGTATTGTGTTAATCATGGTGGGTGAAATAGGTCTTGGGCTGATCATTGCTGTTGCTGTTGTTGTAAGTGATGGTTAAGACTTTTTTGTTTTTTTTGTGAAATGTCAGAATTTTACTGCTCGTAGTCAGTCGTTCTTGATCAGAGAATAAAAAAGAATAAATTATGGTTTGTGAGGGGAAAAAGTCATCTGAATGAACGCGAATCCCACCAGACACGTTCTGCATGAGTCCAAATGAAAGAGAGAGAGCATGCAAGAGTGATAGTGCACGACCGAGTGAGATCCGTCAGCAAATGTACTAGCAGCACGCACTTTTCTCTGGTCCACGTCTCTGTACAGTTTCTACACGTATAGTACGTATGTGCGAATACCGGCATGACTGACTCCCTCGCCGTTTCCATTGGCTTCGCCATACTAGTCAGATTTTCGAAGAAAGTTTTCTACGCATATTTTACACAAGAAACCAGTGGCGACTCCGCGAAATAGGACGGCATATTTTTTCCCATTTTTATTCCGCCACTCCAAAACTGCAGAAGCACTTGTATACCGCCGCCGCCAATCGTGCACCACCACTGGGTGGTTCATTCACCCTGCTGGGATAGGTCGCAAATGTTATAGCGCTGGCATACTACAAGACTACGACTCGTGCGTGATGTCCCAACAGGCATCGTTGTATTCTCACTTTCAAAAGGGTCCATCCATCCACACTTGCCTGTCACGTGTCACTCACTCAAGCTACAAAAAAAATAATAAAAAGAGGGACCAAAATGACACTTATCGTTGGCGGGTGGATAGTTCAGTAATAACTGACGGCGGCAAGGCAGCATTTGTCTCGTTCCGTTCGTATGTATGTATATATATGTATGGATGGCGGTGTCGATAGCAAGAAGGTTTATGAATCCAGACCCGCGCCTTGTAGTTTCATTTGTGCTTCCAGACCCATCGCTTCTTGTAGTTTCATTGGAGAATTTCCAATTGAGAAATTCTGTTTTTTTTTTCTTCTTCTTCTTTCCAGACCCACCTTGTGTAGTTTCATTGCGAATATTATTCTGATTCCTCCAGACCCGCTACAATAGTAGTAGTTTCATTCATGCTTTGACAAAATGGATTTCTCAAGAAAACATCCCTAACTACTTCTTCTTCTTTCCAATGCTGCTGGTGCTGTTGCTAATAAACCACTACATACCATGATTGGGCTGATGTTGGCATCTAATATTTATTTGCATGTGTAGTACAGCTTCAATCATGCTTTTAACAAAAAAAAAGATTTCTCAAGAACCATGTTTTCCAATGCTGATGCCTACATATGAACTAGAATCTATATGGCACCTAGAATTTGCATGTGTATTGTTTGGTGCTTGTTATATCATTCCTTTTACTATATTACTATATATTTAAAATAGGCATTAATAGAAGAAGGCAAATGTAATAGACATGAATAGAAGACACATCCATGATTGCAAGATTCGTAAAAGGGGGAAAAGAGCCGCAAAACGTTTGTCGAAAGAGAGGAATCCGAATTATGAATCGGACAGGTGTTCGTCGTTTCGATCTGTTTACGGACATTTCTATCAAAGAGCCTTTTCTAGCCCTCTTCCAAACAGGCATAACATATTGTATTTGAAAGCAAAATGTCTGCCCTACTCAAAATGACAACAACAAAAAAAAGGGCAACGCGGCATCAACTCCTTTGTCCGTCACTACAGCTATATATACGCACACAGTTTTCTTTTTCATCATTCGAGTCCATGACGCTCTGTGACATTGTCTGCTGATTCAATCTTCAAGATACTCCTACCAAAACAATCGTATACAAAACGCAGCAAAATCTGGACTACAGTATATTATTACCTATAACTTTCACTGGTGTTTGAGAAAGAGAGAGAGAGAAAAAACACATTATTATTATCACCACCTACCCAACAACAACAACAACAACAAGAAGAGACGTATCATCAACGTCAATATCTCAGAGAAGAAAAAAAAGAGAGAAAGAAGTATGAGCAATTCATTGATTGTATTGATATCTGTTGGGTTGTTTGGATTTTTCGCTGGTTCGTTATTGGCGATGCATTCCGGATTGACCAGTTGTCATGATCATTACGAAACGGAACATCATGATCCAATTCAGCAATGCACGCATCTGATTGAACCAATAGTTCAACAACGATTATTAGGTACGTTGTTGTTGTTGTACTACCTACTACGAACATGTCGGCTGCTGGATGGAAATGGAAAGAAAAACCCCAGCTTATGAGCATGTCCTAACCTGTTTTTCTTTCTTTCGTGTTCTGTATAGATCTCAAAGAGAAACTATCAAAGGAATGTGAAGTCATTCCAAAGAGAGAAGAGCATGTGAAAGAAACAAAACAGCAAGAAGAGTCTTCGTTTTCCTTTCCATCCACAATGTCACGGTATTTGGTGGGTATGGCACGGACTGACAAATTAGATTTTGTAAATCATCTCGACTTGGGAGTTCCCGTGGATGATCCATCCAACAATCCTCGTATGGGGAATAAGGAAAAGGAAATATTGTTATTGTATCAAAAAGAATCCGCATTGCCCGATGGGTACAAGAATGAGAATAATGATGGTAATTTGCCTCCTCTCCTTGCTCCCGATAAGGCATTGGAACATTGTGATTATGTCAATGTCATCTTGACAGACCATTCAGCAGGACGGAATCAATGTTGGGCAATGATACCGCAATATGAATCCTATCATGTTCAAAAATGGATGCGAATTGAAGATAGGAAACCTCTCGATTCGAAATTGCCATTGAAGTTAGTATCACGTGGGATGAAGTCGAATGGATATAATGAATTTGATCCACCCACGAATAAGCATATCGATCGGAACATTGAAATGTTGCAAAATTATTTCAAGAATTTGCCCGATTCCTTATCGAAATTGAAACCCCTCGTGGAAAGGGTCGCGACGCCCAACAAGACCGTGACGGTCATGGTGACGAATTTTGGACAATCGGAACTCTTGCTCAATCATGTATGTGCTGCCAAGTCACGGAATTTGGATATTTCGTCCATTTTGGTCTTTGCGACAGATGTCGAAACCAAGGAACTTGCCGAAGGACTCGGATTGAATGTCTTTTACGATGAACCAGTACGTTTTTGCTGCTGTTGATGGGCTTTTTTAGGTTGCATCCACTTGCGAGTAAAAGCTCACATTTTGGTTGTTACCCTCTTTCTTTTTGTTTTTAGAATTTTGGAGAAATGCCCAAAGAGGCGGCTGGAAGTTATGGAGATCGCAAATTTACAGCCATGATGCTTGCAAAAGTTTTTTGTGTTCATATGATTTCCCGTTTGAAATATAACATTTTATTTCAAGATGTGGATATTGTATGGTACAAGAATCCCATTTCGTACTTTGAACAAAATCATTTGGACTTTGATTTGTTATTTCAAGATGATGGTGGTCACAGTGTCCGATATGCACCCTATTCGGCCAATAGTGGTTTTTATTATGTCCGATACAATGCCCGAACAGAATATTTCTTCCATTCCCTATTGATGAGTGGTGATTTGATCATTTCGACCGATTCGCATCAACAGGCCCTCATTGCATTATTGAATGAACATGTGAGTTTGTTTGGCTTGCACGTCAAGGTATTTTCACGTGATACACCCGAATTTCCCGGTGGCTATCAATACCATCAAGTTTCTGGTAAATATATGCATCAATTGTTTGCTGGACAAGTCGATCCGTATATCTTCCATATGAGTTGGACGTTGAATAAGGATAACAAGTTACTCTTTTTGAGACAAATGGGAGAATGGTATGTGGAAGAACCCTGCGTCCATAAAACGACGACGGAAATAGACAAAGGCAGCTCCAACCTGGTTACAGCCTGCTGTTCGGCAGAACCATTGATATCGTGTCATTATCGAGACAAACCAAGTAAGATCCCTTGCAAGGATAGTCCACCAATTGATAAGGGGAAACCATCCTTTTGGTAAAACAATAATTCTTACTCTTTTTGGGATGAATTGGAATAATGCTTTATACTCGAATAGTTGTGTCTGTAATTTTGTGGTTCATCTATTTTCCTACACCTTCGTGTTCCTATGTCAATATATAAATGGGGGGTACTACTATGAAATTTTTAACTAGCCAATTCGGAAAACCCAAGTTGTGTTTTGTCGCGTGAAACGTTAGTCACACCGAATGGCCGGTCGTAACAGGAGGATTTTACCAAAAAATAACTAGCAATTTCAGTTGCGCTTCTGGTAGAATGTCAATGATTTTCCAATTGTTTCCAAGATTTGAAGGGTAGGGGCAGTTAATTTTCAAACGGCTCCAGAGGTATTTTTGTCGGTTGAACGGCCGTTCTCTACCATTGTACCTTGTTGAAAATTTTCGAAGCACATGAAATCCGTTTCATGCGTTAGGATCATACTGAATTTGTTTGGAAGCAAAAACAACTACCGTACTAGAGAAAAAAATACGGGGGAGAGAAATTGGTTATGAGGATGAGACAATCAGCAGCAGCAGCAGCAGCATGACCAACGATAACGACGACGACGACGACGACGACGACGACGACGACGAAGCTGAAAATAGTAATGACAATGTACCGTCTCTTGTTCGCCGATTCGATGAAATCTGTTTTTCGTTTGGTGATTCCGAAGCGATTGAATTAATTGAAACAACAACCTCATCCAACAATGAAGAAGAAGAAGTATCTTCAACATCCATTTGTTATTTTGAATTGCAAGAACATAGCAAAGCATTGGCCAATCAACTTTATTATCGATATCGTCCGGACTATGTCTTGATCGATTGTCAAAATTGGGCAATTGCTGAAGCCGTATCCACTCTGGCCTGTATGAGGATTCAAGTTCCATTCGTTCCCGTCTCGTGTTACGATTGGTCACCGGGACGATTGAATTCGGTCGTCCAATTGTTACGAGATCAAGAACAACAAAACGACAAGAATAGTTGGTCATCACCGTCCTTTGTTGTGGCCGTGACAGTGTGTGACAATGATCAAGATCCTATCCTCTCTGTATTTCAACAAGCAGGTGTTCACCAAATCTTGTATTTGGATTCCAGGACGGGAAGTCTTCGAGAACAATTGAATGTACCGGATGATGATATCGTTGTTGCTGCGATGCCAAACAAACAAAAGGATGATTTGTACGTCTTATTTACATCCGGATCGACGACATCGATTCCCAAGGCAGTCGTTGGATCCCATTCCGCAACCTATCATCGGATTCATTGGTTCTTACGAGAATTTGTTCCATCGTCTCCCAGAGTTGGACGAAGGAGTAAATTGACCTTTGTAGATGGTGTCAATGAATTGTGGACCAGTCTGTTGGATATTGATAGTAGTGTTTTGATTACGATTCCCCCCCTACAATTGCAACAATACGGAATTGCTGCCATTTATGACAAGTGTACCCAATTATTGTTATTACCAAGTCAATTGCATCAAATGTTATTATTACCCACCAAATCCCATTCACTGGATCGGGTATTGATATCAGGAGAAGTTTGTTCCACGTCATTGGTGAGGGAATTTCGTTCCATCTACAAGGATGGCGGTGCCGAATTGATCAATTTGTATGGTCAAACCGAATCGACTGGAGATGTTTGTTGTGCCGTCCTAGTTGGAAGGAACGAAAAATGGAAGAATACTAATGACAATGATATCATCCAGGACAATTGTGTTACTATTGGAAAACCCATACTGGATTCGATTCGGATTGAAATCCTTCCTGACAATAAGGAATTAATCATTCATGGAGCAAGTCAACTTGCCAATGGATACTTGACGAGTAATGGTGATGACGATGGTGTTCGTCGTCGTTGTGATCGACGAGTACCCTTTACAAGTTTTGCCACGGGTGATGTTGGATTCTTCCGCAATGATGGTTGTTGGTACATCAAGGGCCGCATAGATGATGTTCAAAAAATCAATGGAATTTGGACGAGTCCTGCCGAAATCGATTCTGTCTTTTCTCAAATCTATCACCAGAAACATATTATTAACCACGGCAAACATGACGTCGATGCTCATACTGCAACGATGACGACGGTTGTTGTTGTTGTGGATCATGCCTTTTTTGTCCTCACAACATCCCAACAATGTTGCAAGGATTTTTCCAGAATGGAAATGCACCAAAAGTACAACATTCCTTGGAATCTCATTCCGGCCAATGTTTTTTATTGTCCATATCCTATTCCAATCATGATGTCAAGTGGGAGTGGTGCTGGTAAGATTGATCGACGGGCATGTCAAGACATTGTACGAAATCACTTAAAGAACAAGAAGAAGAAGAATGACCAACCACAAGAAACGTTGGAAACATCCACCACGACATTTTTATCTCTGGTTTGCAAAGTGCTTGGAATTCAAGAATCTGCATTGGATTCATCGAAATCGTTTGTGGAACTGGGAGGAGACAGTGCGACTTCGATTACACTGTTCTATTTGATGCGAACGACGTTATTGCAGCCTGATGGCACAGAACTACATGCAAACATGTGTCATGGAATGACCGCTTTGGACCTTTTGAATGATGAGGGTAGTGTACAGGAGATGCAAGATAGGATACTACTTTCTTCTGCAACGAAAAATGATGATGGTTCAATAGATAGGAAACGCAGAAAGTTTTCCTCTTCCTCATCAATAGTACGGAGGAGGAGATTCAAGGATGATTTCAAGCCAAAACCATTCATTCGGCATTCCACAAGTCATACGTCGATACCACTCCAAGCCTGTGTCGATGCAACACCGTTAATAGTGCTATTGGAGGGTGACGAAGAAAGGTTTGTCTATGCCGCTTGTCAGGGCGGGGTGATTGTGAAATGCAATTTGGAAGGTTCTACAACAATCCTAGCGTACACTCAATTACGGCAGGGTTGGATGATTCAAGCAGATTTGATCCTGTACAGTCATCCTCGTCAGGAGGAGAAACAGACCTTGATGATGATGATTGTTGCTTGTGCCTACCAGTATGATTCCCTCGGGGATAATGGAAACAAGGGTCTCGTAGTTGCCTTGTCGCTTGATTTGAAAACAGAACTCTGGAAGTACGAATTTGATGGAGCCATCAAAGCTACCCCTGTTTTGATTGGAAACGATCTGTGGGTTCAGGGAGATGGCAAAGTGGAAGTGCTAAATGTCCAAACTGGAAAGAATGACCGAGGGATGCAAGTTCAACTTCCCCACCCTGCCGTTGCAAAGCCAATCGTGTTGCCAATAAGAAGGGCCAATGATGGCCGTCACCAGCATCAATCCGTCGCTTACGCAAGTTCTGATTGGGAATCTTGTTTGATGATAGTGAGCGAAACGGGAACTGTCCGAAAGATATTGGATTCGGAAATTGGACCAGTGCACAAGGATCCCTATCAACAAATGGACGACAAAAATAGCTCCTCCTCATTGGCGTATGTTTCGGATTCGTATGGAGCCATGCATTTGCTCCAGTTATTGCCAAATGATTCTGTCATTACTATCCAAGAGACGTTTCGATTGTCAAGCCATCCATTGTCTCCTCCTTTACCGGTTGACAGTCAGACCTGTGTGGTGGGAGGCCAAGATGGGATCGTCTATTGTTGTCGTCGTTGTGCCGTCATGACGGATGCGGATACGAGCCTTACAGTAAGATGGAAATGTTCGGTTGGTGCGGCAGTCTACGCTAGGCCTGCTCTACTTCGAAACAATGATGGGACTAGCAATAGTACTACTAATGATACGATTGTTGTTGTAACGACAACGGCGGGAGATATTGTTGCCTTGGACGTTGGTACTGGAACGATTCAATGGAAACATCGCGTTCCGGCGGAAATTTGGTCGGATCTTCAAATATCAAGAACAACTTCCAAGAATGATTTCGTTTTGCTATTTGGTGCTAGAGATTCTAGTCTATATTTTTACAGACCTACTCCAATTTGAAGATTATTCAGCACTCTAATGAAAGATCACTTGCTTTCTTATTATTACTAGAATTCCTCCCCTTTCTTCTTCTTCCTTTTGTCTTTTGTGTTTAGCGACCTCCTGGTCCAGCCAACATTCTTGCCACATGGGTAGCATCTGTTTCCAAACGATGTGCAGCAGCTTCCAATACACCAATGGCATTTTGATGTTGATTGAGGACCGTTACCAAACTGTTATTGTAGGATGATCCAGTACCACCTCCTCCTCCCATGGTCCTGGCTTGGGCCGATAGCATATCCATGATCCCTCCCATGTTCAATTCCAATTCATCCAATCGTTGAGTAATGGTTTGAGAGAGTTGGTAAGCTCGTTCCCGTTCCACGTCGGCATCTTGTGGTGCCAAATGACTTTGACTCATAAAGAGGATATCCACGTCCTTGGACACACCGTCCAATGTTTGTTCCAGACCACGTTGAAAGGCATCAATACTGGCCAAGGATTCTTCAATTTGTTCTTGTTCCAACAATAGTCGTTGGGTCTGATTGGCAATTTGGACCATATCTCGTTGCGAATCTCGAACGACAGCATCGTATTCACAAACCCGTTTGGCTTCCTGTAAAAAGGCCAAGGAATCCTGTTCGAGTTCCTTTTGACACGTATTGAGAAATTGTTCGACCGTCATTGTTTGATATTCAAACGATGGTGGTTCAGGTGCTGGTGGTGCCGGTGTCGTTGTAGAAGGTGCCGGTGTAGTAGCAGTGTTGTTGTTGTTGTTGTTGGTAGTTTTGTCCACTTGAGGTGTCGTGACTGGTGCAGGAGGTCCAGGAGTTCCTCCTGGAGTATTCTTGTTGTTACTACCGCCAGTCGATGCCGCCGTTGGAGTAGCAGGTGTTGCAGGCTTGGAGTTATTTCCAAAGGAAAAACCACCACCACCACCACCAGCTGGTGCGGGAGCTGGTGTAGTAGATCCACCACCACTACCACCAAAACTAAAGGATGGTGCCGATGGTGTTGGCTTGTCATTGCTTTTCCCTCCACCAGCAGCAGCAGCAGCAGGAGCCGCTGGAGTAGTGGATCCACCACTACCACCACCAAAACTAAAGGATGGTGCGGATGGTGGCGGCTTGCCACTCTTGGAATCCCCTGGGGCTGGAGTAGAGGCAGCACCAGCACCACCACCAAAGGAAAATCCACCACCTGCAGGTGGTTGTTTCTTCTCTTCAACAGCAGCAGCAGCAGCAGTAGAAGAAGAAGGAGGTGCAGGTGTCGGTGCACTTCCAAAGGAAAAGGAAGGTGCCGGAGCTGATGTGGATGCCTTGGTAGTAGTATCGGTCGGTGCAGTAGTAGGAGTAGAGCCAAATGCAAATCCACCACCACCAGTTGAAGGAGCTGGAGCAGCCGGTGGTTTGGAATTGCCAGCACCAGCACCAAAGTTAAAGCCACCACCACCACCACTGGATGCTGGTGCAGGGGTGCTAGCAGCTCCAAAACTAAATCCTCCACCCGCAGCCGGTGCTGGTGTGGAGGATCCAAAACTAAACCCACTTCCTGCAGTAGTCGGAGCTGGAGCAGCTGTTCCTCCTCCTCCTCCAAAACTAAAGGAAGGAGTAGATGTTGATGCTCCACCACCGCCACCAGGAGCAGGGGCATTGTTTCCAAACGAGAATCCACCACCACCACCACCAGTAGTAGTTGGAGCAGGAGCTGGCGTGCCGCCGCCAAAGCTAAAGCCACCAGTAGAACCAGGTGCAGGGGCAGGGGTTCCTCCACCACCACCGAAAGAAAATGCCATTTTTTTCACGTGTTTATTTGATGGAGGTGGCTATGGCACGATGCACAAAAGAAAAAAAACAAAGCTATATAGAGACAACAAACCAATTGGTGGATGGTCGATGATTTGCCTGTACTTTTTGAAAACGCTGAACAGCAATCTCAATCACTCTCGGGCGCAAACGGATCGTCCGTTATTCAGTGTCCGTGATTTGTTTCCGTCTTGCGTCCTTGTCCGATTTTAGGATACGTACATTCTTCGCGATTGATCAGATGCTACAATTGGGCGTAACACGTCAGCAATTAGTGGTGTGTGGTATAGGGGGGGGGTATTCTGTGCCCCTGACGAACAACCTATATACTTTTCCTCCCTCTCTTTGTCGCTATAATAGAGAATTATGTTCCATAATAAATAATGAATCTTTAATTGAGGCATTGGACAAACGAGGATGACAATTTCTCTTTGTTTCTCCGTCTAATATAAACGAAGAACGAGTTCATCGACGGACGTGGTACCCATTGCATGTCAGTCAGAAGTGACTGGCCTTAATTACACTATCGCCGTACCCAATGGTACACAAGAGAGGCTCTCTCTCCTTGCGACACCACATCATTTTCATGCCACGTTCATCCTTGTCTCAAACGTTCGTTGTTCCTTCTTTACACTCCCGTGCATGGTATGTCTCTCTCTGATCTGTGGCAACGAACGAACGAAAAAAAACCCAGAGCACACTCCATTCACCACCTCTTGTCGGGAAAACAAAGGTCCATCTTATACCATTCATTTCCACAACCTACTACTACTACTTTTTGCTGTTTTGCTAAATGAGAAAATAAATTCAAATGAGTGACGCATCATCTTCTCTCAGTGGTGGTGGAGTTAGTGGTACCAGTGGCAATGATGGTAGTTTTGGAAGTAACAATAGGATGAATCGGCATCAGCGACAACAACAACAAAAACATCATGCTGTGGATGACAGTTATCACATGTCCTTATTAAGTTCCTTAAATTCCTTAACACAACAACCTGAACAACGTGAATATTTACATGAAGTAAAGCGTGTCGATCGTTGTTTCCGGATCACTGCCTATTGTGTGTTATGTCTTTGGTTAAGTTTGGTTATGATTGGATGGAATGTAACACCCAAGGAACATTTTTAACCATTGGAAGGAATGGAACTGTATGCGGCACGATTTGCCTGTACCATTTTATCCTTATCACTGATATCCAGTATCGCTACAACACTCTGGCTGGGGAATCGAACCAATAGCAGCAACCACAACAACTATGGCAACAGCAACAACAATAACAACAATACGAATACTAATACTGCTACAGGACCTACCATGAGTGGTATTCTGATAGCATCCTATGCTGTGCAATTTATTGCATTATCAACCAACGGGGTGCATGGAAGTGGTTATCCTGTGCCTGTCATTGATGATCCAATTATGGGAACACGAGTCTTTATATTGCGATGGTGCGAATGGACACCATTGGCATTTACAATGACATTTTTAATTGCTGGAGTGGAACCTGGCGTTCCCTTGAAGGATGCCTACGCATTGGGTGCCACACAGGGCCTATCGACGTTATGTGGTCTCATTTTACCCTATTGTTGGACAGCACTCCAATGGTGGATTATTATGATTATATCCTTCATTTTATACTTTGTCATGTTCCCCGTATTGGCAGCCAAGAAACGCAAATTTCTCAGTCAAGAACCGGGAAAGACGGCCCACAGTAAGGAATTGTACAATCGAACACGATTGTCCTATCGGCTCATGCAAACCTGTACGGCTGCTTGGACGGCTCTGGTGACCATGTATTGTCTCGCGGGTGCTGCTGTGTATTATACACCTGCCGAACAAAAACAACAAGGCAATGATGAGGACCTTTGGTTAATTCAACGTCCATATTTTACCATGTTGTGGGAATCTACCATGGATGTTATTTTGAAAAATCTATACATGAATATCATCGTTCAAGTTCACAAGGTGGCATTTGATGATGGAGAACGGGCGCAACGACGATTGGAAGAATTGAGGCAGCTTTTGAATGCCGTTTGGGAGAATTCCAGTGACGTCGTTTGTATTTCCGTCCAGGGCAAGAATGGAACAGTCTCGACCATGGTCAGTCCAGTTTACATGCGCCTTTTTCAAAATGTGAAAGAACGGCCCAAGGCTATTGTCTTTGAAATGAAGAATGAAGATTTGGCACGAGGACCCGAAAAGGTCACTGCCACGGTGGTGGATGATTTTGATCGAGAAGCATTGCATCGTTCCGAAACCGAATCAAGATCGACCAACACACATTCCTTGAGTCAAATTGTTGACAATGTCGATCTATCCTCCAACAAAAAGGCCATTGATGAACGACTGTTACATTCCTTGGCCGGAATGATTGCTACCGCATGGACGGCTGGGGACCTTCAAACTAGCCTGACCCATAGTCTTTTGAAACGATCCGACGACAGTAGCAACAACCACGGCGAGGAAGGAGCAGGAGGACCAGTAGGACCACCATTAGTAGTAGAAGAATCCACTCCCTGTGAGGCCAACATTCGATGGCTGGAAAATGAGGCCATGTTTATGCTCATTCGAGATATCTCGGCACAATCCAGACGATTCGAAGCGGAACGGACCATGATTATGCAAACGACAGCGAGAAAGAAAGATGCAGAAGCTAATCGATTCACAAGGCACGAGGTCAAGAATGGTCTACTGGCTGCCATTCACTTGTGCGAGAGTTTGGCCGGAACCGAAGAACTTGCCATGGACTCACCCCATTCTACCGGTGGGGGAGGGAGCTCACCGGCACCGGATCGAGCCGTGGCGGCGCGGAGCGAATCGTCAAGATCACGAGTGACGGCCCATGCTCTGGAATTGGACAAGGAACTCAAAAATATCCTCCAGACAGTCCTGTCCGATGCCATGGCACGAGATCTCATTCACGGAGTCTATGAACCCAAATTGGGACCGGTGCAAATTACCGAACTCTTTGTACCGACCTCGGAACGATTTCAAGTCATTGCATCACCGAATCCGTTACCCCTTATATATTCGGATCCTCAGCTATTACTCTATATTCACCGAAACGCCATGAGCAACGCTTGCAAATACGGTGCCATTGATGGTACCGTGACGACTCGACTGCATTACGACGAAAACAAGGAAATGCTCCGAATGGACGTTGAAAATCTTCCAGGCCCCGATCACGATCGATTGTTGAGTTTTGGGGCGCAGGCTTGCGAAATGGTGTTTGAGCCAGGGAAACGGCTTCATGTGGAGGATGCCGTTGGTATGTTACATCAACCAAGTAGAATACACTCCGCAGGTGACGGAGCTTGGATCATTCGCAAGTGTGCGGAAACGCTCAAGGGCAACGCCAACATTGTTTTCGGAAAGGACAAGACAACATTTTCGTTCACCTGCCCAGCCAAACCATACGACAAGGGGGTGAGCGAAGCACAAATGTTTCAAATCCCGGAGAATAGCTGGGGTATTGCAATTGATGACTCGAAGATTCAACGGAAACTTCTTAACAATCTCCTTGAAACTGCTGGTGTCAGCGAATCTCGGCGTGTCATACAGGGGTCGTCTACGGCTGAGATTTTGAATTTCGACTCGTACCTCGTCGACATGTTGCGACAATACCCAACCGACCGGTTCCTTGTCATTGTCGATGAGAATCTGGATGTTCGACAGAATGGATTTACCACCAATGTTTCTGGGTCGGAGTGCATACGGAAAGTCCGACAACGGCTGCTGCCGGACCAAGAGGACCGATTATTGGCGCTGGTCCGTTCGGCGAATGATTCGGTGGAGGATGTTCAAATTTACAGCGCCCGGGCCCATGGTTGCATACCCAAGGCGACTTCCTTGCCGGCATCATTTGTTCAAACGATTGGGTTCTTTTGGAAGCAACGGTTCAAGGGTGTTGCACCCAGTGAATCCAAGGCACAGACCTCCGATGGTTCCGATGATGATTATAATGATGATTTTGCAAGCATGGTCGTGGAAGAGCTGAATCTCAACATTGCATATATTGACAAGCTTTGTGCCCCACCATTGACCCGATCAACGATGGAAAAATCGTGGCGACAAATATGGGAACGGCTGCACAGTCTCAAGGGGGATCTATCCAGCCTACTCGAAACTCCTCTGATTTACAAGACGGTTAAGGACATAAATGCGATGAGGGGCCCTCATCTTCCGGAGGAATTTGAATCGAAATGGGCAATGCTGCGTTCCCAATTGATGGATATTGTTGGGGCCATTGGCAGCAATGTGACTATGGATACCGCCGGCGATACAGGCTCCAGCAGCAGGGGGACGAAACGACGGAATCCTGGAGGGGATCCAGTACTAGATGAGAATGGAATCGAAGACGGTCACAAAAAGCTTCGAGCGTTGGTTCGAGAGCCCAATGGAAAATACGCCTAGCTAGAGTCAACTACTGTACACTATGTAGATGTATTTAGCTCTTCTTGTTATGTTCTTAGATATATAGCGTGTAGTAAGAATAAATAGATCTTCTATGAAACACTCCCTTCCATTGCGTATTGAACTCCACCATGAAAGGTCCATGCCATGACCACAATCATAACCCATAGCGATATCCAACTGAATGCTTGGCCGAGGTAGCAGCTGGCGGTACTGCTGCGACTGTTTCCAGGTACACCATATGCGTTTTCACCCAAATCTTCATAAAGGAGCCTAGCATGGCCACAAACAAGACAATTGGGGTCCAGGCAGGCTGCCTTTCCACAAACATCACAGTCCAGACTTTGCAATTTCGGATCATTATGCTGGGAATTGCAGTCGGTGCAGACATATTCTCCACACATAGTATTCGTCAATACATTGGGACAACAATGATTGCACTTGGTCACTCGACAGATTGAATTTCCACTACCACAACATGCCGTATCATGACTCATGCAAGAATTGCAAAAGGCCATTTCATTGCATTTTTGACACCATAGATGAGGAGGTCCTTGTGGTAATGATGAAGAACATGGATATCGTGGATAAAAGACGTGACAAGTTCGACATCGTGTCAAATTGTTGGCCTGCATGTAACAATCCGCGCATTCCAGTTTGCTGTCTTGAGTTATTAGCCTGCTGTTGTTTTCGTTCTTCTTATCATCATTGTTGCAGAACAGGAATGATGCTGATTCCAATTTGGATCCATGTCGAGTGCAAAATCTGTCTTGAAGTCCCATCACTTGAATGTTTGTTCGGCCAATGGCGGTCAAAAAGGTCCGCACAGAGTGCTTGTCCAGAAATTTCAGAACATCGTCGCTCCAAACATCGTTGGGAAGAGCCGATAGGAGACTACTTGCTTGCAATGGCTTTTGCAGTTTCCCTATTCTTCTTGGATGACTGATTTGCTTGGAAACTTCTTGGTATGGAACACCATCATCATCGACATCAGCGTCGATGTAGTCGTCGTATTCCTCTTCTGAAAACAGTTCGAAGTTGTCTTCTTCTGAAAGCGTATCAAAGTGTGCTTTGAAGGACAAAATACTCGTTGCTAATGTCCCTGCCATTCTTTATTCTCTAGTATAGTGTGTTGATTTCCTTTCGATAGAGTTTTTGAGAGGAACGCTTTTATCAGATGTGTCAAGAGAGAGGAGTGAACTTCTTGGAAGCGGTTTCGCATCAAGACTTAAAAAGACGCACACAACACAAGAACATCATCACCCATCAGAGAAAACGACGAGCAGAATCGAAAGATCGTGTCAAGAACAATGAGAAGGCTCATAGGCTTCGAAAGAAGACTACGCCAGTACTGTAGTAGCGGATGACGTGGAAAAATGGGTCACTGACACCACCGAACAGTCACTGACACCACCGAACAAACGAACAAAGAACACTCTTCCCGATAGACGCACAGACATCACGACTGAAACCATCCGCGCAATACCGCGTGATATTTGGTCCACTTAGTCAACATTTCTTGTCAGTGTCCGTGAACAATGACCTCTTTCAAAAAAAGCTCTCCTGAAGCATTGTTATTTAGGATGGATTATTGTGGTTGATGCTGCTCCTGTTTCATAGCTCATTGAAGATCTTCTCTCTCATCGAGAAGTCGTTCCATCCTCATGAAGTTTGCAGCACAGAGGAGAGTACCTTCGGGGTTAAGAACCCCTTCATCCAGTAAATTGCCATTGAAGGCTCTGATAACTCATGGACTGGTGGGACTTTGTTGTTTCTATTTTGGACTTCTAATGAGCATGGCCAAAAATACCAATTGTCCAGCAAGTCCTTCCTGTCCGCAGTGTCTGCCAGCATCCAGTGGCAAGGAACAAGTTGATCAGCAGGGGCAACCGGCGGTTCCGGCGGGGACGAAATCAGAATCCTCCAACAGTTTTCCTGATTCCTTACGAAATTTTGCACATACATTTGGAACGATTCCACGAGACGATTTGAATCGAGTTTTAGAAATTGGTGTTCCACTCGATGAAATTAAACCTGGAAAAGATCCCGAATCGGCTCTTATCCTGTACCCATTCGAATCGACGATGCCATCATCAACATCTTCTTTAGAGAACATGAATGCGACAACAGCTACCGAAAATTGCTTGTCGGTCAAACTCATCTTGCAAGATTATTCGAGACCAAACATGAAACAATGTTTGGTGATACTACCACAATGGGAATCGTATCATGTACATAAATTTATGAGATTACCAAAGGAAGAGAATCAACCAGAAAACAAGAATAATCCCTTGCGGTATGTCAGTTCGTCTCATGCCAATAAGGGACAATTCAATGGAGTACCGTCGATGGAATCGCATACGTTACCCTTTTATGCGTCCCTGATTGAATATTTGCAAAATCTGAAACGTGTTACGGAAGATCTGAAGGAACGACTAAACAAACTCAATTCGAAGACAATCATCGTCTTGGTGTGCAACCTTGGCCAGTCCGAACTCTTGCACAATTTTGTCTGTAATGCTCGTGCCAAGGGATTGGATCTGAGTCAAATATTCCTATTCGCCACGGATGAAAAGACCTTGCAGTTGGCAGAATCCCTGAACATTCCGGCCTATTACGATCCTTCCGTCTTTGCCGACATGCCCGAACAGGCTGCCAATGGATACGGTGATCGGATCTTTGCCAAAATGATGCTTGCCAAAGTCTATTGTGTCCATCTAGTCCTCCAATGTGGATTCAATGTCTTGTTTCAAGATGTGGACGTCGTCTGGTATCAAAATCCGTTGTCCTATTTGGAAGGTCCAGAATTGGCCGAATGGGACATGATGTTTCAAGATGACGGTGCACGGTCCAATCGATATGCACCCTACTCTCCCAATACAGGTGGGTGCAGGAGAAAAATATATTGCTTCTGTTTCTGCTGTGTCTTAAATTGGCTCTTTTGTTTCTCACTACTACTGTTACTTTCTGTTTGTTCTCAAAACAACCTCCATAGGATTCTACTATGTCAGGCACAATCCGAAAACTCTTTACTTCTTCAACATGCTGTTGCGTCATGGTGATTATATTACGAAAGTTAAGAGTCATCAAGCCGGTTTGGTGGCTGTCATGAACGAACATGTCGTATGGAAGGGATTGCGTGTCAAGACCTTTCCTCGGGGTCCCACAACGAAATTTCCAGGAGGTGCAGAATACCATCGATACAAGGATGCCATGAAACTGTGGATCACCTCCTCTCCCTCGCAGGATCAGAAACCGGTGATATTCCACATGTCATGGACGACGAACAAGAAAAATAAGAAATTGTACTATGAACAAATGGGAGAATGGTACACAACAAGTGAAAACAACTGCGACGGATTGGACTGCTGTTTAGCCGAACCTAAGGTGACGTGTCACTATCGGGACAAACCAAGTTCTGTCTACTGTGGTATGGTCGATCCTATTGACAAGAATAAACCTTCCTTCTGGAAAAATCAAGACGAAATTGATCAATTGAGAAAAAAAAATTCCTAATAAGATATCATCAATCACCTATTCTTTTTTGTTTGGCAGCAGCTGCTGCTTCGTTCGACGAGATGATTTCTGTTGATTTGAACTTCTAGCTAAGTTTTGCAGGCCTCTTTTCAAGGAATGCCTTCATTCCTTCCTTTTGATCTTCTGTAGCAAATAGTGAGTGAAACAGGCGACGCTCGAGACGCAGTCCTTCCCCGAGTGGCAATTCTTCCGCTGCATTGACAGCTTCCTTTGCAGCCTGTACGCTTAAGACGCCCTTAGAACCAATCTTTTTCGCAATCTTCAAAGTTTCCTCGATCAATTCGTCATCCGAGAAAACCTTCGCGACGAGACCGCTCGCATAGGCCTCTTCCGCGTCGATGAATTCACCAGTCAGGTGCATGTACATACTCTTTGATTTTCCAATCATTCTAGTGAGACGTTGGGTCCCTCCTCCTCCCGCAATGACTCCCAAATTAATCTCCGGCTGTCCAAATTTGGCAGATTCGCTGCAAACAATCATGTCACACATCATGGCAACCTCACATCCACCTCCCAAGCAGAATCCAGACACAGCTGCTATGAGTGGTTTCTTGAGCTGGCTGAGGTTCTGCCAATGGCCGAACATGTCCGAACCATACGCCTCTTCAAAGGTTCGGCTCTGCATTTCGGAAATATCCGCACCTGCGGCAAAGGCCTTTTTCGATCCAGTCAGCACAAGGCATCGGATCTTGGGGTCATGGTCCAGAACTCCAGCCGCATGCAAGACATCGTCTAGGACGGCATCGGACAGAGCATTCAACGCCTTGGGACGATTCAACTGCATCAGAGCCACTTGGTTTCCTTCTCCGGAACCTCCTTCTTCGTTTGTTGCTATTGGATACGTCGAAACCAACAGGTTCTCATAGGAATCCTTCAGCTGTTCGGAATGATGACTTCGATAGGAAATTTGGCTTGCAACCAAAGCATTTTTGCTTTTGAAGGCTGCTTGGCCAAGCCTAGAGAGGTCATGGCGAATGGCTTTGCTGCTAATAAGAGAAAACATGCTGAGATAGATGGATTCTTGATGTTGATGGCGACGATGCGACACTTACTCCTCAAATCTTTCTTCTTGATGTGGCTGATGATGTTTGGAATTCGTATCAAAGATGACGCGCCGTGTCATAATTGACGGCAGACGGACAGAAATGGCCAGAGTGTTTCTGACTGCGACGGCCAGGCTGCAGTCCATATGTAGTACTTATTATTCTCTTGAGATTTTGGGGCCGCCACGTTCTCTACTTTTTGGTCTCGTTGCAATGTCCCGACCGGAAAGTATTATTGTCAGGTAGTTCTTGCAAATTGATACTGCATTCCGTAAAATGATAGAACTGTATTGATCTTCGGAGATTGCGTGATTCGAGAGCTTCTCCATGCCGGTTCGGTGGGAATCAAAATGCCTCTCAAGACCAACTCGATACAGTACATCGTTTCTTCAAATCATCACGCCCGTTCATTCGCACAAATCATATGCAATGACTATAATGACTACATGCTTGCGCAGGCTTGAAAAGACATCAACAAGAGCATTTGCATCCTACCATGCCTCTCTTTCCCCCACCCTATTTTTGGCAGAGAACTCCATCTTTTGGCACACCATAAACCGACCGACGTGCGTGTTGAGCGAACCTTAGTAGTGCAGAAATCCATCGGAGTAATTATGGACTTGGCGATCTTGAAGTTTCGGTGCCATATGTGGCGAACCTTAGTAGTGCAGAAAACCATCGGAGTAATTATGGTCTGGACGATCTTGAAGTTTTACGACGGTTGTCTAAAACATTCTCCCGCCTGGAAAACTTGCCAGCTAGTCGATATGATGATGTTGTAGATGTGTCTTCCCGCCTGGAAAACTTGTCAGCTAGAACGACGTCTTTTCTTAACTCCAAGAGATACTCGGGGTTCTATAGCGTTTCACTTTTGTGTTTTATTCGTTCACTGATACATACTCGACAACTTGTTGATGTCATAATTTCGTTCTCGACGCCCAAACGCTTCTCACAACCACCACCAAAACAAAATGGTGCAGCAACCAATTCCAGCTATCACAACTACTAGCGGTACTCCCAAGAACCATCGTGGACATCGCCCTCGTCGTATGTCACAGCAAGCAAGGACGCTGGTATACTCCTCAAACTGTGATTGCAGACCCAACATAGATGGAGTTCTCGAAAAGAAGGCTCATAGCAGTTTTTATGGTTCTATCACACAGCTTGAAAAAGACAATATCTCTACTGACGCAATGTCAAGACGACGACGGGAGCTTCTCTTGGACAATTCAGATCGATTCATGACCAAACTCCAAACATGGCGGCTCCAAGTGCACGCGGAAATCAAAAACGAAGAAAAAAAGATAAAAGATAATATCTCTTCTGATGCAATGTCAAGACGACGACGGGAACTTCTCTTGGACAATTCAGATCGATTCATGACCAAACTCCAAACATGGAGGCTCCAAGTGCACGCGGAAATCGAAAACGAAGAAAGTGACGACGAGTCAGATTTTGACGATGATACCAGTTCGATGAGTGATTGGGATTGAATACATCTGTGTTGAACTACAAGATTTTGTGACATATACGTTGAGAGATGCTACAAGCAACCGTTAACCAGGTAGCTGTTCCACTACATTCTTGAATACATAACAAGTAGAAGGCTGTTGCCAAGCTGTACGGTTTTGAATACATTCCAATGCATTGTTGTGGCACTGAAATATGGAATTGGAGCTTCCAATAGTCTTGAAATTCAACTCGACTATGATGGTTACTGTTTGAACAAGAACTCTAGAAAATTGAGTTAGAGCATCATATTGTCGGAATTACGTCGTGTGTCTCATTGGACACGGAGAAATCCAGAACTACTGCGTACCACTGTATATGCGCTTTGTTCGCGAAACATCAATAAGGACGAGCACGTATCCACTGACGACATACTGACGAAGCCTGGATTCTCTGATTCTCACTCCAGCAGCTTATTGTGCAGAGCAATCTTTCCTTGGCGATTTTCTTGAAGGTCAATTCGATGTTTCATTGGCATCAACACTTTGACAAGCTTCTTGAAGAAAAGAAAGAACACGGGCACTCCTTATCCCCATCACATGTGAAGAGAATCAAATAGCGTTTCACACGTGGCCCGCTTTCAATTTTCTTGCCTAAAGTAGTTTAATATTCAATGAAGCTTGGTTATTGATCAAATTCCAGGAACTGCCCAATTTGCAGGACCACCTGATTCTCTTCTTTTCATCGTTTTGCTGACTCCGTGTCTGAGTGATATCTGATGAGCGTTACGAAGGAAGGCACATGTCAAAATTGTTCGATTGTGAACCCCTCACCATGAGCAGCTGTTAAACAAGCCATATAACAGAAATGAGTGTTCGATGCCCATCACCATATTGATCAGAAAGAGATTCAAGCATGTCCAGGATGGAACACAAAAGAGTGTTGATTGAGGCAAATCAAAATTAGCCAGCCCACAACAGAAATACTGCATACTGTTGCATGGGCCGCAGCTATTAGTCTCAACAATTCAAACCTCCGATCGCACTATCCGCACTATCATATTTTTCCATTTTGCTTGTGGTGTGATCGATTCAATTTGAACTGTGGGGAATCTGACTGAGCAAATGCTGTCGTCGGCTCGTTAAACCGCAGGAAAATAGTGCAGGATAGGATCAAGTAGAAAATAATTTCAATTTGGAAGACAACAGAGACACTTTCATCTTGGAGATATTGCAGATGTCTTATCAGTGCTATGTTTCGAGGTCATTTGTGGAAGAGTTCTATGATTCGAGGTCACTTGTGGAAGAGTGAAATCAAACCCCACCTAAATTGAAGTGCATCAAGGGCAGCTATCCGCTCTGGAGTCAACTGGGATTTTTGGCCCATACAGAATTGTTTGTACTCTCTCCGTTGTGACTTCACCCAAATTGGCAACTTTGGATTGTCCGGATAAGAAGTTGGAACATTGCAATGGCCGCGACTTTTGTAGAATTCCCGCAGTTCCTCTAGATTCTCGTTCCAGGATAAATCGTAAACGTCCCAAACAAAGCCAACGTTTTGCAATTTCTCGAACCGATACTGTGACATTGTAGAATGTTTGCCTTCTTTAAGTTTCTTGTATTGGTGACGTTGCCTTTTCACCCACCGTGACAATTCCAAGTCCAAATGATAGTCAGAAGGGACCAGGCAATGGCCTGTCATCTCCTTAAAAGCAAGGAGTCTCTCAAATCGAAACTCCCAGTGTAATTCATGTTTGTTGCGAGTTGGTGGGCAATAAGTATTACGTTCGTGATCGTCTGTGTCTTCGAGAAGATTGCTTGTCCCTGAATTGTTGGAGATAACAGCAGAAACACACTCTTGAGCCACTTCCGTTGAACCTTCGGCATCGTCCGTGTATTGGAGGTCTCCTTGTCTCCCTGCCCTGTGCAAGGCAGAAGCAGAAAAACACCCTTGGGACGATTCAGGTATTATACGATTGATGTCATTTTTGTTCAACATAACGCTTATCACTTCGGTCGCAACAGCAAGCAATCCTGGGCTAAAGGAAACACGGGCCTCTGATCCAACAACATCGGGTTGTCGCTGATGCGGCGGTGGAAATGGCGTCGGCTCGAATGATTCGCCAATCGACATTTCCAAAGACTCATTAAAAAATTTAGAAACAGGGACGACCTTGGCTTGTGTGGTCTGTATAGGAGGGGAATGAAGTTGTAAAGGTGACACACGGGGAAACAAAGTCGTGTTGTCACACTCCATCGCCTTCTCCAATGCGAGTGAGTCCACTGTTGAATAGTCTTGTGTTGCAGAGTCCTGTCACTTGTTGCCAGCACACATCATCAGATTCGCATAGACGCTTTATCCAACAAAATGTGTGATTAAGACGATGTTTGAGAAATATGCACAGTGTGTGACGTCCATTTGAAGTATGATCAATCGTATTCGAGCGAAAAAGGAAGAAAAACAGCTTTGATGAGCTGCCAACGGTGCTCAACTCCGAACGTGCTGTTTTCTGTTGGTGGCATTCTCGCAACAGACCTGAACGAGATTTGTTATCAAAAGCAGTCTTGAAAGTGGTGCATAAATGAAATGAGAGAGATGTCTTGTTTGTTATCAGCCCGTGTGCTGTCCAGAAAAGCTTCAAAATTGTTAGCCACATCATACTCGTTCTTTCCTTCTGTTCAGATGTCACATAACTTCTGATTATGGACTCTTCAGGTATTATGCAAGCCTTCAAACGAAGAAACGAAATACGATCTCTCCAGCTTGGATATGGAAACTGGTTGTGGTGGGTTTGCGAAACTCTCAACTGCAAATAATAATCTTCTCTATTTTTCTTCTCCACTGGACTCAAGGATGTTGATGGGTGATGGTGGTCATCCAGCCATCAACGGAAAGTGGCCAGACGAGGGATATGGGAGCTACCTCGAGTTCTTGACAGACGGTTAGACCTGAGTCAGTCCAGTCCGGTCTGTCTGTTCACATACCGTACCTAGTTAGCAGAAGTGACTGTGCGCGTCGGAAGACAACTTCCACACGAGAGTTAGGGCTCAAGAGAAGACTGTATTTCGTCGAAGCCACCCAATCAGGCTGTCTCGATTCTTCTTCTCTCTTGTGGTGGTGTTAGTTCTCTAAAAGTGTGCTGACTGTTTCTGCACACAGATCAGATCAAATGCAGATCAGATGGAATCACTTTTCTACAGGTTGGTTCTATGTATTGCGCTCATATGAGTTTTGTTCAGATGCAATTCGTTAAGTTGTACTCAGATTATCACCAGCAACGATAAGAGCCTTTCGTTACGATGATGAACACATAAATACAGCCCCCAAACAAGCTTCCTCGATGGAATCTCCTCTAAGTCAAAAACGCGTGACACTCACCTTCCACTGATATAAATGAGGTTTCTTAATTAAGTAAGATTTGGAATGGAGAAGAGCCAAGTATAATTCTGCTCCCCATTGGAGGGCACACTTGACTTGTTTCACCAACTTCTGATCTTGACGGAATACATCAAAATATGATCATAAAACATCAGCTGAGGCAAAATCAAACTCTAAATCCGCCCTCTGCAACCATGACGATGCCTACGAACAACCCAGAAAGAAGCTGCATGGCAAGGCCTGACTGCTTCAAAGGAGACGAGGCCTTCCATGACAGTAGGAGCATCGATTCACCCCACATCAGTCAAGGAAGAGCTGATGTATCTGATTTGGGATATTTGGTTGTGTCTGATGTGATTAGTGGCGAATTCGTCTCGCCCATTCCCTTGGATCTCTCCGATTGGGACGCCGACATGTTCGATCCTATCAACCAACGTATTGGTACACCCTTACCTAGTCAACACAGTCGTGATATTGTATCATCGGATGCACCAACGCAGTTGCCACAAACAGCGGAACCTTCTCGCGTCCCATCATCCGATTCTATTGGGTCGTTCCACGAAACTGTTTCCATTGTTTCCGAAGACGACACAACTGGTCCTCAATATCGATTGCAGCAACAAGACCTACAGCAACAAAGTCAGCCTATCCACGAGCGAGAAAACGATATTACAGACTTCCTATCGGGACTCTTGAATCTAGTCGAAGAAGACGTGAAGCCGCTGGATGATTTTTCAATGGTATTCGATGATGATTCAGTCCCAGTGGGAACCAAGCGCACTGCTGCTGCTTCCATGATCACTACCCCTACTACTGCTATTACTGTGACAGACAGCAATCCAAGACCGTTGAAGCAGCGACGCCAACAAGCGGATGATGAGATCAGGGCTCCTCGGCGTAGATTCCGTCCTTATCAAGAGGAGCAATGGGTCCAATTGTTTGAAGAGCTATACAAGTACAAAGAAGAACATGGAAACTGTTTGGTACCGCACACGTATGCGAAGAATCCAGCGCTCTCCCGTTGGGTCAAACGTCAGCGCTACCAATATCGACTCAAGAGGGAAGGGAAGATGTCGACTCTTACTAAAGTCCGTCTCCAAAAGTTGGAAGAAGTTGGCTTTGTTTGGGATTCTCATGCTGCCGCCTGGGAGCAGCGGCACAACGAGCTTGCTGCTTTCCGAAGGGAACATGGACACTGCAATGTCCCGTCTCAATACCCCGAAAATCCACAATTGGCCACTTGGGTCAAATGTCAGCGAAGGCAGTGCAAAATTTTCCGACAAGGGAAGAAATCCAACATGACCATGGAGCGTTTCACAGCTCTGGATAAACTGGGATTCATCTGGGATTTGAAGGACAACAACACACTGTTTTCCAGATATGACTAAAGAATCGATATCTTTGCAAATGTATATACTACGATTAGAATAAAAATGAATTTTCATTTCTTTTGAACTTTAGCTACTTTCAAAATGCGAACGAACGTACTAGTGGATATTCAAGTGTCAGAGAAGACAATGCAAAATGCAACATGACCCTGGAGCTTTGGATAAATAGTGGGATTCATCTAGGATTTGTCAGACGCCAACACCCTCATTTTCCAGATACGAATAGAGAAATGCCTGAACGAATCAGTATCATTTGGATGCTAATCAATCGGATACAATCATATACGTGCAACAGTAGAATCCTTGGATTTTTTATTTTGCGGTCCTCAAGCCTCAACCCTTGGCAAGAACAAAAAGAGAGCCCATCTCGCAGAGGAAAGCACCAGACCGGCGGCAGGAATCTAAGTACTCAGTATTCAAACACCATAAAAGCTATACTAGTCTTGTTTAGTCCTCAACAGCCCATACTGACATCTTCTCGCAGACCCATTCAGCCATCTTCCAGCTCCCCCAAGCCTCAGTGGTGGCGAGATCCACGATCCTTCTTGTTCTCGAGGGTTTAGAAATCCTTGACCTTTCTGTTTGCTCAGTGTCCTTCGAACATCCTATTTCCTTGTCGTTCCCAACAGGGTCTCGTCGAACATACTCATAGTCATTGCCACTGTAGTATTTTTCTTCCTGGACTGAATGGGATTGGACTTCATTTGCCGCATACTGCACCAAAAAGCTATTTTCATAAGTCAATGGAAGCATTCCGAACAGACGGAGGATATACTTCTTCTCCTTCTTTTGCTACTAGCGAAGAAGTACCATCACCCACACTGGCATCCGAATATTCAAGAAGGAACTGCATTTGGTTGTCCTCTTCTTTGTAGAAAAGTCTCCAGATCAACCCTAACGATAGACACCCGGATTTCAACTCGGAAACATAAAGGCTTTGGAAACATAAAGGCTTTTCAAGATCGTTGGCAGGGACATTTTTTTGGCTCCGAAAGAGACTCCTGGCTTTCGGTAGAGGCGCCCTGGACTGAGTAGCGACATAACGGAGAGTATCTTTGGCTGTCAAAAGCTGCATGCCTCGATATTTATTCCGGAAGGCAATGCAACAAGTTGATATCAAAAGTGATCATATAGAAATTATGAGTTATACTTTTAGGAT
>JAAMXS010000439.1:0-10081 GCA_019693525.1 Cylindrotheca fusiformis | reverse complement strand
TGGGATGGGTAACGAAGAACGTCTTCGAGAATAAAGTCTTCAATTGGGCCGTCGTTGCACTTTCTCTTAGCTATTTCTATACCACTGGACTGATTGGTGAACTTTTGACGGATGCCACTGGTCAAATTCAAGGATTTACGGTCGTATTGAGCAACGCGGGCATTGCTTCGGCTACAGCCGTGGATATTATCATTTGCACCATTGCGGCAGCATTGGTCATTCCCGAAGATCTCAAGCGAAGAGGAATCGATGACCCAAGCAAGGCTACCGCCATAGCCGCATCGACTGTTCTTTTGCCCACTATTGGTGCCGCATTCTACTGTGCTCTCCGACCAAGCCTCCCAAAACGAGACTAAATGATATCTTCAAGCAAAACAAGACACAAAAGTGGTAGAGAATAAAATCTTTCTACTATTAGCAGCGTTACAGCTTTGTTGTTTGAAGACCCAAGATCAACCAACTTGATAGCTTCTTTCGCATAAGTTTCGGGAGTTATATCGTTCTTCCGAAAAGAAGCTCCAATCGTCCCGACCATATCCTGAGCTATTGTCAGCAAGCTACACTCCAAGGAAGAGAGCCGAAAAGAGTCCAATTTGAGTCCACATGGTGGGCTTCAACTTGTACGTTGTATATCGTGAAAACATTAGGGCAGCATGTTTGGCCGAGTTCACTTCCATACTTCTTCGGGGCAAATGATAAAACGGGGCTCGTAGAATCGCCTTTTCCGTATTGCGGTATAGATTTGCATTTCCCAACATTCCACTTCCCGAAGCAGGATTACCAGGAAAGGCCCCCCATCGCAATTGCGACATGCTGAACGAGTAGCCAGGCCAAACGTTAATTCCAATAATTCCATATTCCAAATGATTGACCACAATATCGTCAAATTCCTCCTTGTTTTTCTGTATCGTCTTGTTGTTTACCAGAAGTGCAATCGACAAGGAACCGTACAATTTGGATTGTGTCGTTTCAATGGCAAGTCTCAAGAATGTCATTGGTTGTGCTTCTGCTTGATCGCAGTCAATAGGCAATTCCATCAATACGGGACACCAAGCTTCTTTGTGAAACAGATCTTTATCTTCTACCAACGACATGTCGGAAATGATGATTGGCCGTTGTTGATTTGGAAATACGACCTTGTCATCCACAACTTGTGCATTGGGATGTTGTTGAAATTCTTGATGCGTTTTGGCAGATCCTGGATAGTACGGTACGGATCCTGGATGTTTGGATAGCCAATAACGAGTTCGTTCCCAAAAGTATGCACGATGTTTCCAATTCCGTGGCAACACCACGACTTGGGGTGAAATACATAAATGTCCATTATTGGACATTTTGGCAAAGGCTAATGCACGGGCATGCTTATCGACACTTTTTTCATTCCATTGTGGACCTGGAATGACAATCCACGGCGTCACGGCACCCAATTCGGCAGTTATGGGTGTTGAATTGATGGGTGCATCGTTCAGTTGATTCTGTTCTTGTTCTTCTGACGTAGAACCCCATTTAATCTTGTCATGTGTCACTTTGGATCCGGTCAGGACAATTTCTTGAACCTGTTGGTGCTTTACCAAGGTTTGGGCGGCGTAAATGGATTGGGGTACGAATGCAACATAACCGAGTGAAATGACAGGTTCCAAAATCTTTTCCAAGACAGCCACCGACGCTTCATTGATGGGATTTGGTTTGTAGGCACAGACACGACCATTAATGAAAAGTTCATTGAGCACGTCAGTGGGAGCATCGAAATTTCCAGCTGCTAGAATTGCCACACAGGTATTTTCTTGGTAATGATCCAGAATGGATTCCTCTTGAGTCCTTTGGAGCGATTCTTCTTCTTCTTCTTTTCCATTATTGGATGGAGCACCACGACACACCAATTCTCCCGTCATTCCAAAGGCTTCCAATGAATCTAGCATTGCAAATGGTCCTGGCCATACCGTAGCAATAATCTTGTCACCAACATGTCGGATGGCAGTCGGTTTGGGTGGAATGGAATATTTCTGTGAATGCTTGAGGGAATTGAGAATCCCATGGGCATACCCTCCAAAACTCGATGGACCTCGTGATAACATATCAAAATGAGCATAACCATGCAAGGGATTGGATGATATATCAATTCCCATTTTTTGTTCCTGACAGGCTACCCATTCATTTCGATACTTTCTCCCATTGGCCAAGATTTGTTCCAATAGTTCAATCTTATGTTCAATCGACAATTCTGCCCATTCCTTGGCCTTGGTGGAAACCATCTGAACTGCATCATTCACCAACTTGGCTTCCTTGGCATTATCATGATCATTATCATTACCTGGTGGACCTCCCATCTTGTTGGATGATGATTGATGCCTTGTCCTTGTGAGGAACGATGACGTTACAAATGATGGATGGAATGCTGAAGAAAGAAGAAAAAGACTGCACCAAGCGGAGAATAGAAAGAAAGGGCCTGTTTTCATCCTTTTTCCAGTGAAAACGATGATTGATGATTGATGATGATGGATTGATTTAAGTAGAAATCATCGTGTTCTTTCTAGTAACGTAGTTTAGTTTCGGACAATTCAGGAAATAGAACGTGACGGTTCCCTTTTGTGTCATCTCATGGAACATACATCAAATGACGACCACGAATAAGAAAGTTTGTCCTCCTTTTTAGTAGTGACGATGGTTGTTGCGTCTGTGCTTCAACAGCAGAAATCCAACTGATCCCCCGCCATACTCTATCTCAACCTCCCATCAGCATCCGTTTCAAAAAAGATCTCTCCTTCAATGGTGGATCTATCATAATGCTGTCAACACCTCTATTCGTGTTCTTTTGTGTGACAGTGTTGTAAGGAGGAGGAGGAGAAAGAACGAAAATAGCAGAGTGTGACTGTAATGTCATTCTTTGAAGAATGGAACAGAAATACCGCTCATTGTTTGCTTTCGTCCTCTTCAACAATAAGATTTCCTTTGTTTGATTTACGGTTCCTATTTTGCTTTCTATTATTACTACTACTCTGTCATTCGTCTTCAGCACTTCATTCACACAACCTTGGTCCTTACCACGACGACAATAAGGCAACCTTTTCAAAAAGTCAAGCTTGTTCTTACTGGTGGTTGTACTGCTGTCGACAAAGCAATAATAACAACAACAATTACGTCTTGCCATTGCAAGCTCGTCGGCGTCATCATCATCATCATCATGAGAATGATGGATACGATGACGATAATGGCGACGGCAAACAACAACATGGCGAGAACGTTTCCGTTAGTGTTGGAAACAAAGAGAAAAAGAAGAAGAAAAAGAAAAAGTCATTGATGTTACCACCACCCTGTCAAGAACTGGCAAGTATCTTGAAAGAGGTAAAATTGCCGTTGGAACCAATCAGTGATCTTGGATATTATGGTTGGAAGCCCGAATTGAGGATACAACAACAACAGCAGCAGCAAACGGCAATGGAAGAAGAACAACAACAACAAATGAAAAAGAGGAGCAATGGCAGTCCAAGAATGAGAATCGTTGTTGCTTCGACCATTCCCTTGCCTCATGTGACAGCCAATGATATTCGACGGAATGTACATCTAAATGAAACTCCAAGAATTCCCTGTGATTTGAAGGCCTTTCGAGACTCTTTGCCACGCAATGTCACGATGGCATATCCTAATGATGATGATGATGACGACGATGATACGATTGCAAGTCCTGCTGCTGCTGCTGCGACTACTACCTTGATTTTGCCCAACAAGTATCCCTATGGTCAAACATCGATTGCGTCCTTGTATGCCGCAAAGCAAAAGGGAGTTCCACTGGAGGAGGTGAATTTTTTATTTGGTAGTTATACGCTCTACCATTTGGCGTTTGGACATTTGGAAGAAGGAGAAAAATCAATCGCGGCACGAGTTCCTGGAACGAACATCGTATTGGTCACACGGTATAAGGAATACATGCAAAATACAGCCACCAAGGGACATGCCTTTGAGGACATGATCTTGAAAGACAAAGAAGGAGGGAAGGGGGATGGTGATACTAGTAGTTTGAATAGTGCCGTTCATTTGCAATTGATGCAAATTGGAAAATCCAAGGTATTATTTGCAGGAGAGACAGATGCCATGGATCCTCTCACGGGTCATCCAATTGAAATCAAGTTTGGCATTCCAGCCAAACGAAAGATTCGTATCCTGTTTCAAATGATCAGTTCAGGAAGTTTATCCGTGATTGTCGGGAATCCATATCTTTGGTGGAACAACAACAACAACAAGAAGAAGAAACCCCCCGTTGCATCTGTCAGTTCCGTCGAAGTCATTTCGTTACGTCAATATGCCAATGAGAAACCGCGGACGAGACTCGGACGTGCCATCAAAAGACGCATGCGTTCCTTGAGACATTTGGCCAACAATAATAAGATACCCGATGGTGAAGTTATGGAATTGAAATTTATAAAGAAGGGAAATATGTATGATATTCAGATGCGCAAATCCAAAACGGTGTCGATGGACGACCTATTTCCAAGGCCAAAAGTAGTGAAGAATCTCCTTTACTCTTCAGAAGACGAATTATGAGCTCGTACAGTTTTTCAGAAGAGCAAGGAGGACTTGATAGAGATTTCTTTGAAACTGGGCAACTTCGTTGGTCATTCCCGAAGATCTCAAGCGACGACGAGTCGACGATCCGAGCAAAGCGGCCATAGCCAGATTGACTGTTCTTCTGCCCTCGATTGGTGCCGCTATCTACCGTGCTCTCCTTCCAAGCCACCCAAAAACAAGTCTGAATTATATTCAAGCCAAAAAAGGGGGTAGGGATTCACCTTTCTCCTTCTACTAGGAGTCATAAGACCCAAGATCAACCAACTCGAATATACAGCATTGTGGTTCACAGCATTTCTGTGGTTTGTAATCTTTTTGGGCAACCAGAATCTATCTATTTTTATGGGCAATGCATCGAACCAAGTCAGTGTACAAGGAGATGGTAATTCGTAAGTGAATGTCCTGTTGTTCAGTATAAAATTGTTGGATTTTTAATCATATGTACCAAGGTTGAGAAATCTCACATCCTCCTTCCGAAACACAGCTGTCCGGGCAAAATCGCGTAAAAAAAGCTATGGTATTGACAAGCTACATTCCAAGGAAGAGAGCCAGCAAAAGTCCAAGTTGAGTCCATATGCTGGGCTTCAACTTGTACGTTGTCAATCGGGACATCATCAGGGCAACCTGCTTGGCCGAAGTGACTTCCAAACCTTTACGAGGCAAGTGATAGAACGGGGCTCTTAGAATTGTTTTTTCCGTATTCCGGTATAGGTTTGCATTCCCCAACAAACCACTTCCCGAAGCAGGATTTCCAGGAAAGGCTCCCCATCGCAATTGCGATATGCTGAATGAGTAGGCAGGCCAAATGTTAATACCAACAATTCCATATCTCATTCGATTGACCACAATATCATCGAATTCCTCCTTGTTTCTCTGAATCGTCTTGTCGTTTATCAGAAGAGCAATAGACAAGGAACCGTGCAATTTCGATTGTGTCGTTTCAATGGCTTGCTTCAAATATGTCATTGGTTGTGCTTCTGCTTCTTCGCAGTCAATAGGCAGTTCCATCAATACGGGACACCAAGCTTCTTTGTGAAACAGATCTTTGTCCTTTGCCAACGACAGGTCCGAAATGATGATTGGCCGTTGTTGGTTTGGGAATACGACCTTGTCATCCACAACTTGTGCATTGGGATGTTTCTGAAATTCTTGATGTGTTTCGGCAGATCCTGGATAGTACGGTACCGATCCGGGATGCTTCGATAGCCAATATCGAGTTCGTTCCCAAAAGTACGCTCGATGCTTCCAATTACGTGGCAGCACAACCACTTGGGGTGAAATGCACATATGCCCATTGTTGGTCATCTTGGCAAAGGCCAATGTACGGGCATGCTTATCGACACTTTTGTGGTTCCATTGCGGACCTGGAACTACAATCCACGGTGTCACCGCACCCAACTCGGCAGTTATGGGAGTTCGATTGATGGGTGTATCGTTCAATTGGTTCTGTTCTTGTTCTTCTGGCGTCGAACCCCATTTTATCTTGTCGTGTGTCGCTTTCGATCCAATCAGGACAATTCCTTGCACTTGTTCGTGCTTCACCAAGGTTTGGGCGGCGTAAATGGATTGGGGTATGAATTCGACATAACCGAGCGAAACTACTGGCTCCAATATCTTTTTCAAGACAGGGACGGACGCTTCGTTGATGGGATTTGGTTTGTAGACACAGACACGACCATTGATGAAGAGTTCATTAAGCAAATCGGAGGGAGCATCGAAATTTCCAGCCGCTAGAATTGCCACGCAGGTATTCTCTTGGTAATGATCCAGAATGGATTCCTCTTGTGTCTTCTGAAGTGATTCCCCGTTGGACGGAGTACGACACACCAGTTCTCCCGTCATCCCAAAAGCTTCCAATGAATCCAGCATTGCATATGGTCCTGGCCATACAGTAGCGATGGTTTTGTCACCGAGTTGTCGGATTGAAGTCGGCTTGGGTGGAATCGAATATTTCCGGGAATGCTTGAGTGAGTTGAGAATTCCATTCGCATAACCTCCAAAAATAGCTGGACCTCTTGATAGCATATCAAAACGAGCATAGCCATGCATTGGATTCGAAGATACATCAATTCCCATTTTTTTTTCCTGACGGGTTACCCATTCATCTCGATACTTTCTCCCATTGGCCAAGATTTGTTCCAAAAGTTTAATTTTGCGAGCAATTGGCAATTCCGCCCATTCCTTGGCCTTGGTGGAAACCATCTGAACCGCATTGTTCACCAACTTGGCTTCTTCAGTTGCTTTCTCGCCATTATTCTTATTGTTGCCGCCGCTGCTGCGGCCTGTTATAACACACATGTTGCTGAATGATGATTGCTTCTTCCTTGTGAGAATCGATGATTTTGCAAATGATGGATGCATTGCTGAAAGGAGGACACGGGCAACAGGAAAAAGGAGAAAGAACGAAAAGTTCTCTTGTTTTCATCTTTGTTTTGTGAATGATGATGACGTCGATGATGACGTCGATTGATTAAGAGATTCTTGTACTATGTAGTCACTCAGGAATTTTACGTACAGATACAAAAGTGTGCTGACGTCCTTGGAACCTCTGTGGTCAAAGAATTCTTCGCTGCTAGTTCTACGTTCTCCATAATGAACGACCAGCACGAGTAAACTAAGAAAGACATCCTTTTCTAAGGGGGGAGTCCCTGCCGTCACCCATATCAAGGCCATCAAGAGATCTGTGCTATGATGGATCTAAGAAAAGCTACAAGGTGCTATCAGCTCCTCATATCTATGTACTGTATGTGACAGTGCTGTAGGAGGAAGAGCGAAAGGAACAATGTGGCTGTATTGGCATTGCTTGAAAAACGAAGATAAAAGACACTCGTTTGCTTCCATCAACAAGTCATGCTATCTTCTGCTTCGACGATTAACATGACTAAATACTACTATATTGGATTGTTTCAACATACATGTAAGGTTTATGGTTCTAAAAGGACTTTTTATTTGGATTTGTGTGTAATGAACACTTTTTTCGGGGGTGAAAATGGGGCCGCACTTCATAGGTATCTTCGACGCCAGCAGCCTCACCATTCTATACTGTGTTTTTTTTGTTAGTGCATTATAAAAATTTGTTTTTGGTGTTTCTGTGGGTGTGTTTTTTGATTGTTTGTTTGCTAGCTCAGACGGTGGATCAGATGTATAGCGTCATGAGTCTAGTGTTGAAGTAGATCTACGAGCATCTTTGCCCCATCTTCCACTTCCATGGGTACATCCCATGCTTCTTGCCCTTGCTGTTCGTTGCTCAGGGAATCATTCAAAGAATCTTCCATAGAATCATCATCGTCCGTGATAGGACTGTGAATGGAGGAGACATAGCCAGCAGCAGAAGCATGATAGCTGTCAGGCGTCACGGAAGGATGATCATCCGTCGTTTCCTCAAAACTGAGTTCTGGAGGAAGTTCAAAGTAATATTGCTTGGAGGGTGCGGGTCGTAGTTCTTGCTGTCGCAAGTTGCAATATGGATTCGTGTTGGTCGTTGTACTCCTGCTAGTCGTACTGGTCGAGCTAGTCGTCGCTGATCGACGTGACTTGTGCGGAAGTGAAGAGTCGGACACAATGGAAGTCTTGGAGAGGTCCGCAGCACGTTTCGATTCTCGAATTCGAATCAAATAGTCGGCAAAGCATAGGTTGTCATTGTTGTTGTTGGTGACATACTTTCTCTCTATCATTACTGTTTCGAGTAGTGACAGTTGGATGTGTTTTGTGTTTTGTTGATGCAAAAAAAAAGACAAACAACAACACAAAAGTGATGAAGAGTGAGTTGGGAGGATGGATTGAGAAGCGTTTCGTACGCGTTTTCTGCCTTTTTTTTTCTTCGCGTTGAAGTTTTTATGTCGAAATCGAATGGTTCTCAACCTTACGTTTCGAATCGTGCGCCGAATTTAGCTTCGTTCGATTTCTTGATTGGTCCGTAGTGGGATTGCCTTGCAGCTGTGCTGGCCACGACCGCGCTCCAACGTATGCTTGCGAACCGAACAAATGACCGAACTCGCGTCCAATGACCGAGCCTGCTCTGTTGGCGCAGCATGCGTAACGGCTCGAGGTATTTTTGTCACAACGGTCGGTCCAAAATTCAAAAATCAAAAACTACCACCATCCGTCATAGCCCCTCACTTTATATCTACCACCATCCTTCAAGTGAACGTCAAAGCCTCAAGTTGAAGTGAACGTCAAAGCCTCACATTGATTTTCCAAACTATCCACAATGATCAACAATAAAAGTGATGATTGCAATCACTCGTTTCATCCCCAGGGATCGTCGGCTGTTTCGTGGATGAGATGGTGGGAGATTGTTCCATTGTCTTCTTCTTCAATGAAGCAGCATCGCCGTTTGAGCGGCGCTACCCGATTGTACTATCGATGTCAACGAGAATTCGGATGGACTTTGGATTTGACCAGACGTGTCCTGTTGGCGTACAAGGACTTTCTCTATGCGTCTAGCTTTTTATTGGACATTTCTGATGACAAGGACAAGAATGATAGCAATAATCATTGGTTGATTCCGTCTCCCTATGTTCATCAAATGTGGCAACAACACATTTTTGATACAAAGCAATATGCCAAGGATTGTCAACAATTGTTGGGATGCTATTTGCATTACAATCTATACGACGAACAAAAACAGAATCAACAAGACTTGGTAGAGACCTATCAGAAAACAATTGCATTCATCAAGGAAAAGACAGGCCAAGACGAACTCGATACGGTGGTATGGAAGTTTCAAGATACTTCCGCTAGTCGAACGAGCGATGATGCCACACTTCACAATGGAACCTTTTCCAAAACGCAAGAAGAAGAAGACGATGCTGCTACCATTGCCACTGCATCAAGTACAATTGCTTCAACGACGACCCCCACTTCAAGTGTTATGACTACCAATACTAATCGTCATTCTACCACTACTCAAGAACCAGATGTTTCAAAGAAAGAAGAAGAAGAAGAAGCAGCAGCCTCACTGAAACGGACCCTTCGAAAGGCACAAAACTATGATGATGACGATCAGACTGAAGAAAAAACGGCTTCTACTTCTTCTTCTCCTATCGAAAACACCGTGCACGATCAGAATGCAGTAGAACTTCAAGAGCGACGACCCTTTAAGAGGATTCGCGGTAGTATGGGAATGCGGCGGAAACAACATCCATGGGATGTGACGAAAACCAATGCTTCCTATTCGATTCAAATTCATTACCAACCAATCACCAATTGTTTCACCACTGCTGCAGCGAAAGGGGCCAAAGAAGGAAGCAATGACAGCGACAGCAACAGGAGAAGTCACACATTTGAAGATGTCCCCAAACATATTCCTCTCAATCGAATCTTTTTGGACTTTGCAAAATCTCTTCAATTGGATCGAGCAAGCTTACGATTTCGTTACAAGAATAATAATGATGACGCCAAGAATGAGGGAATGGTGCTCGAAGGAACCGAAACATTACATTCCCTACGAAAAAACTCGGAACTGAAAGAGAATGGGAACAACAGCACCAACATGATTTCCATTCAATGTGAATCT
>JAAMXS010000438.1:8565-67378 GCA_019693525.1 Cylindrotheca fusiformis | reverse complement strand
TGTGTGTCGACCGTCCAGTGATATTCTTTGACCTTCTTGACCATTCTGTGAACGGTGGTGGTTTTTGTATTCCCAAAGAAGGTTGAGGATGATTTCGACTCTTCCTCTGTCTCGTAACTGCGGTCAGAAGGTACGTCCACGTTTTGCTCCTTCAAAAAGCTGCATTTTTCAGACGCTTGAAAACGCAAGGTGGTACTCTTTGAAGTATCCATTTCCTTCAACACCTCGGATGTTAAGCCCATCCTTTCCAAGCAGTTCATCTGCGCAATGATTGAAGTATTGACCATGCGATTGGCAAGCTCATACTTGTTGACATACTCGTGATCAACGTCTTCCGCAAGCTGAGGGTGACGGTGAACTTCCAGAATCTGCTCGACTCCCTTGAGAGCCTTGGCAACTGCACAGCAATGACAGTTACAAAACCAATGTTAGCAACGCGACAGTATTGAAAACTTGGAAGATCATCGGTTTCTTTTCTATCAACTTACCATCGGATCGGAACACTTCTTCGTTAAAGTGATAGTAAGAAGTCATTGAAGGTTTGTGTTGTTCGAACATTTTGACAGGAGTATAGGATATCGCTGAAAGAAAGCGAAGTGGATCGAACCCACGATTCAAGGTACGACTGACGACACCCTCACCCATTTCTAGTAGTCTTCATCATCGTAGAAACTGTACGCAAGCCCTTGGTTGGTCTGAGACCTGCCACCCCGCCACCATCACTCCAAGCTGAAAACTCGTGTGAAGAAGGTAATAACTTGTCAACATGACACCTGGACGAGACGATTATTGAACAATGACTACAACGGCGAAACACAAGACCGAAGCTATCTCTACTGGCCTTGAGATGCTCCAAGTGCACTTTACGAACGAAGGCTTCAAACAAACAGATCCCATGCCATGGGAGTCTCAAGAACTTCACTTTCCAAATGCCTCGATGGCCGAACACCTTGTTGTTGGTGAGCTCCGACAACATCTGAGTCAAATGTGGACGGAAAGGAACCATCCAAAGCTCGCTGCAGAGCCCAACCGCGACATTGTGTTTGCGGTTGACGGCATCGTTTCTGATGATATTCCGGATCAACTCACTCTCAAGGAAGCTGGAATACTGGACAAATCACATCTTTACGTGGTGCGACGACAATTTTCCTCCTCCAGAAGCTATGTCGTCCATCTGAACTGGAAGGGTCAGTGTCACTCGGTCGAGCTACCTTCTGTCTTCTTCCCATGTCTCATTCTCAAGCTTAAGGCAGCTCATGCATTCAGAGATGTTCCAATGGAGCGTTTGCGCCATGTGTCACTAGACCATATCCGTTTGATGTTTGCAGGAAAGGTGTTGGAGGACTTTCGCAGGATGGCAGACTATGGTATTCAAAAATTATCGACAGTGCATGTGACTTTTCGAGACAACACTCTCTGAAGTTACTTTTGTCCTGTAGAAAAACTTCATTCTACTACTGAAGATCAACATCCGAGGGACGACGGGCATTGGTACAAGCATTTTAGAGTACAATTCCGGAGTTGGAAAAAGTTGTTTTTCCACGGGAGTGGTGAGTTTTTTCCAAGGACAATCGTCACTCTTCAGTCCCAACAAAGAATTTCAAAGTGAATTCTTTTTTATTTAGTTGGCGACCATCAACGAGACTTAGATGGCATCTGTTGCATCCCGCAACATCCTTTAGGTAGAAAGACTCAATGTTGATGCGGGTGGTGCCATGAAACAGAGTGTCGAAATCCGAATACTGTTTTAACATCCAATCCGTATAAAATCTGCTCAGTTTGTGCCTTTAGATCAATGCCACAATTGAGATGAAGATAGTTGCAGTCCCCCGTCATAGTCAAGTTTCAGTTGTCGAGGAAATCCTGGCGATGGCTGGACCAAGGCTTCAGGTCAAGAGAGCAATGAAATGAAGCATCCACTGCCCTCAAGGAAGGCCGGACACGAGGCTAAGATAATTTAGAATCTCCAAACACGGTGCTAGATTAGCAATGGGAGCTTTAAAATGATAGGTTGCAAGTGTCCTAGTAAACTGCCATATTCAATTCAAACAGCTTCTGATGGAATCAGAAACAAGATGGCAAGACATTGTTTCAGCCCGTGTTTAGGCATGAAGCTTCAGCATTGTGTAAAGGATAGGATTGCCATATGGATCTAATTGCACATCAGCCACACCATTGTGAGACAAGACGAAGTCTTCTCCCGCACCCAACACCCAGAGGTGACCTTCCTCTCCCTCAATGTATCCGCTGAGTGAGACAGTCGCAAAGTCGAAGAAATCACCGCCATTCTGATTGAATGTCAAAAAGAAGTCGCAGCACCATTGAGGAGCACTGAGGCATACCACACAGGATGCAGTGGCATCTCCAATGATTTCCTCTGTTCCCTGCCATCCTTTAGAATCATCATCAACGGCCATCTTCCCGGTAAAGACGAACTTATCTCCGAGTTGATCAGGTTGTCCGTTAGTAGTGTCCGCCATTTCGTCCATTTGCTAGTAATAGAAGAGAACGAAAGGGTGCTTTGAGAAATACTAAACTCCGCAAGAAAGGATAAATGGCCATGTTTTTGCTTACAATCATGAAGGAGAGTTCAATTTCGTCGTAGTGCGTTTTCTTGGATGCATTTCTGGAGACCCTTTCGCTTCCGTCGGAATGATCACCGTTGCCTCTATAAGATGATGAAGTTGGCTTTGTATCGCCTCTGTACCCAACACCCAATTCTCGTTCTTCATTTTCCAGACGTTCTTCCAGACGAGCCTTCAATTCCCTCGCGGTTGCGGCAGGTCGGACATCTTCACCGTCTGGGTGCTTTTTAAAAATAGCATTGGCAAAACCACAAACACCAAGAAGTAAAAGAATCAAAAGGAAGGAACGCATCTTGTTTGCTTATTCGTTTCAGTTTTATACTACCGTTGGGAAGTGAGTGAATGAGAATGGAAGTGGTTGTGTGTGAGACACCAGATTTGAATATTTAAACCTCAGCACGCGAGCCGATATCGTCCGCAGATACGTAGACAAGACAAATCTGGGATACATATGACCGCGCTATGGAAGAGTCAGTAGTTTCTCCTGTACGCGACCTTCAAATACCTCCTGTATAACCGCTTTCGCGCCTCCGAGTCTTGATTCATCTCTACTGTTTCTCATACCATCACAAATTCAAAAACCATGACGAACTTCTCGACTCTCCTGCTATCCACGCTGCTGTTGTTAGCCTTGATATCGACAGGCTATGCCAAAATTGCACCTTTCTTTCATCCCTTTCGTGAAGATAAGCCATCTTCTGACCTACACAAGGCAACCAAGCAAACTCTGAAAGACCGAAAGCACGCATCAGTCCGACGGACATTAGCCAGCAATCGTAGCAATGGGAGTAGCATCATGGACGAAGGTGCTATGAGGAGGGTCTTGTCAACCAAGAAGAGCGGCAGCAGGAGCGGCAGCAAATCTTCAAAGAAGAGTAGCAGCAGCAAATCGTCAAAGAAGAGTACAAATCGTAAGGGCAAAGGGAGAGAGCATGCATATGAGACGGAGGAACCCGTGAAAGAGGCAGCAACAGAAGCGACTGTGATGAGTGAAGATCATACTGTCAGTTACGATACTCCAAGCGACAGTAATACCAATATCAGCGAGGACCGCGTTGTCAGCGATGATACTCAAAGTGACAGCAACACCTATGTCAGCGAGGACCATGTTGTCAGTTATGATACTCCAAGCGACAGCAACAACGATGATAGCGAGGACCGTATTGTCAGTGACAACACGGGGGGCACTATTGTGAGCGAAGATGAAAGTCAAGGAGGTGATTCACAAGAAGGCGATCAAAATACAGATGAGGAAGGGGCTGAAGATGAAGATCCAGAGCCGCAAGAAGACGATGCTGTCGCTGAAGAGCAAGACGGTGACGAAGATCCAGAACCCGGAGAAGATGATGCTGTCGAGGAAGAGCCAGAAGAAGACGATGCCGTCGAGGAAGAGCAAGATGGTGAAGAGGGGGAAGGGGAGCCTCAAGAAGATGACGGCGTTGCTGGGGAAGAAGGCCCAGACGATGACGAGGGCACTGGAGAGCCCGTCGAAGAAATTCTTGTGGATAATATCGAGTTTGCAATGGTGGGTTCTGGTGCTTTTGTTTTCGTTTGGTTGTTCCATTGATTCTGGCTCACATTGTCGTTCTTCTTTCTTTGCATAAAGGTCCGATACGAAGCTGGCACGACGGATTCGGCAGAAGAATTCAGAATGACCAGCACCATTGTGATGTACGGTCTGCTGCACGAAATAACTCTAGAGGGAGAGATTCATGATTCTGACAGTGTCGGAAACTTTCGTGCTGCCTGTACCGTTGTCAGCCTGGATAACGACGTACTATGCTCGTACAACATGGAAATGTTGACCCCAGGCAAAGATGGCATTGGCGAATTGGTAGCCAGAGGCCATGTCACGAACCATGAAGCTAACAATGTCGCTCTTGTCACTGGAACTTCCTTTGATCTTGCGGTATACACCAAAGGAGGAAGTCTAGAGATGCGGCCTGATCCCAACGATCCTACAATTCTCTACTGCACTCTGACCCTCCGGTATGTCAAAACAGTTTAGCCGTAATGATCCAGAGCGTGTATACTACTATTTAGAATTCAGTTCATTTATAAACAGATCGTTGAACTCTAGTGCCAGGATTAGATGCAAAATAGTTTGCTTCCTCTCGACGCATGGCTTCTTTCTGTGCTATCCTTCCCAGTTCAATAGCCTGGTCGGTGCTCTTCGATTCCTCCAATTGAGGTTCCCTTTCAAAAGCTGACTCTGTCTTTCCGGAGATATAGGTAGCCATTTCTCTCAAAGCCTTAGTCTGTGTTACATTGGCTGTCATGTACCGCAGCGCTAAACCCACTCGAGGCAAGGATGATTGATTTGTTCTGGAGGAATGGACACAATCAAAGGAATGCAAAGTTGCTTGTCCACCTTGCAACGGTATGGAAACGGGATTTACGTTTGGTAATGTTCCCAAATGCTTCATAGATATATACTGCCCCAAGCTTAAGAGGTTGTTGCTATTTTCTTCCTTGTCCCGAGGGGTGTCATGATGCAGTTGACCACATTTATGAGATGAAGGGTAGAAGGACAAACAACCTTCCAGCTTGCCAACTGGGTGGGATAATGCCACCCATGCGGTTAAACATTCCTTGGATGGGGAGAGTCCAGCATAAGTCGCATCTTGATGAGGCGCAAAGTACCCAGATGACTGTGGCTCTTTGATATTAATGTCGGATGACCACAACCAGATGTCCTTGCTACCCAGAGCTTCTTGAACCGCGGAGACCAACTTTGGATGATGTGCGATAGCAGAAATGGCAGGAGTAACCAGATGAAGTCTGAAGCGAGTCGATTTTTCTTTCTCCAGTTCTTCTTGGACTTGAAGCAGGGCATCCTTTGCTTCGTCTTGAGTCAATACATCTAGTGGACCGAAGAATCCATCTTCTTCCATCGCTGTTCTAATGTCCGACAGTGGCATCGTACGATAACGAACACCACCAGTGGATGACCGAACGCTCAACTTAGATCATAAAGAAGATGATGTGCGTGCTGTGTTGGAGCACAAGTCCAAGCTTGTGGGTTCATCTCGTCATTGTCAAACAAGACCCACCAGTCCAAAACTCTACAATCGTCCAACCACTCTGCCAGGTTCTGCTTGAGATTGGCTGGCGGTTTTGTCGGACTATTCGTAACGGCTCCATCTTAACGGTTAAATTATAGATTCCCAATTACTACAACATATGGGCATATATATGAGACGCTGCGAACACCCTTGAATAGTTTATATACATAGCGAACTAAAGATATTCAAGCTGGGCGTTTAATCGTTGCGTTAGCTCGCAACGACAAAGTCCCAAGAATTCAAACTCCTATGTAACGGCGGCTGTTTTCTCGGTTGCAACGAAACTACCGTTGCATCACCTTTTCCACAACGACAAAGCCAAAGCACCCTCAAGATCAATATCATCTCATAGTACCATTGTCAATTCTCTTAAGCTGTTCCACTAGTCAAGAAAGTAAACTTCATGATGGCCAACACTTGTATCGTCCAAGCTTTCCTTCTCTGCTCCCTGCTCTTGGTTGGCATCAATGCTCAAATTCGTGGTGGGAAAAGTATCGAAAGCTTGAGAAATCGCCTCTTGAATGCAAAAGACGAAGCACTTTCTCGTGGAGAGATTCATCAACGATTCGGTGCTTTCCTAGCCAGCGGCAAGAATAGCAACTCCGACAATGGTCGAAAGCTGGAGGAAACTGGGAGCATAGAATTCATGGGAATCTACAATGAAATTGGAACCGCCGACGCTGGGGCTACCCCTTTTACTGTTGGAGCTGTCTTTGGGCTCAATGGTTTCTTGTATGATACTGGTACAACCAATGTATGTACTACTCAGTCGTCGGCCTTTCAATCGATATATCTATGATTTCTGTCGTTCTAACATTGGAATACTTGCATTCACAGGTTATTGGATCCTTGGAAGGTTCATGCACGGTTAGTGCTTCCGACAAAGAGCACTTCTGTACATATCATATGCTGTTTGGCGATGGCTCCGAATCTGACGCTGGCCTCGTCGTGGCAGCCGGGTCCTTGACATTTGCTGAAGAAGATGGGGGTTTCTTGATTGTTGAAGCAACTGCCTACGATCTTTCGGGATACGATGGCGGTGTCTTTACGTTGAAATTCAAAACTATTTCCGGTGGTCAACCAGTCTTCGCAGGGTCGTTGGATCTTTACTAATCACCTTGTGCAAAAGGGGTAAAAGAAAGTGACTGCAGGCATACAGACAAACAACAGCGAGCAATGGAGGATGCCTCACGAGTAGATCTTGTGTTTTCGATCTACTCGCCTCTATATCAAAAAAAAAATAGTAAAAATAAGACTGATGTTGAAATTTGATCTTTCTGTTTGTTGAAGAAGAACTCTCCTCCATTTCAACCGTAGTAAGCTGATATTAGACTGCTATTGAAGTCTGAATAGCAAGCCCAGAAGTGAACAAACAGTCTTAACAGCATTGTAGACAGATGGGACCATGAGAATTGATGCTTAAGCCATACTATCTATATCTTGGTGAATACCATCTCCACTCTCGTCCATGTATTCCAATCAGTTGAACTCCTGCTTTGTTCGTGCAGAAACCCGAAGACAAAGATCTCAGGTCTTGGATTATCGGTGATCCAATGAATCCCAGGATCTTTGAGTTTTTCAAGTGATCAAAGGAACGAGAAGCATTTCTCTTGCTCTTTCATTCCTCTCCGCGTCTAGTAGCGTTGTTTTCGGGTGGGAAAACAAAGGGACCAATGGTGAAAGCAGGACTATTCAGTGTCGCCAAACTTGCGGCGAAAGCAAAAAAAAAACAAGCTTATAGGATCTACGGACACTTCAGTGTCGTTCTCATTCGTTGCTGCATCGATGCGACAACTGAAGACGGATCGTTTGCCTGCATAACTGATCGAATGACTGCCACTCCATCAGCCCCATGCTGAACTGGGATGTGGCAATTTTGTTGGTCAATGCCCCCAATGGCAATGACGGTCGGATTTGATTTGACATCGTTCTCTGGTTCAACTGCATGCAGCAGTGACTGTTTGACAGACCCAGGAAGGGTCGGTCCTTCCAAATCCTCGATTGATTTTTCTGGATGACTGGCTGTGACAAAACATGTTCCGACAAAGTAGTAATCCGGTTGATATTTTCGATAGCTTGCCGTTGCGGATTCGACGCTATGAGTGGAAGTGCCAATGCAAATGTCATAGTCAAACGATTCACGAAACGTTGGAATCTTGGACAAATGCTGCTCCTTCACATGGACTCCATGAGCTCGTCCCTGTATCGCGGCATCGACCCAATCACTGGAACAGACTACTCGAAAGGAAGAATTACGTGACGATGATAAATCGACCAGTCGTTTTGTCAATTCCACAGCTCTTGGAAACAATTGTTCATAATCACTATCATGATTTTGATCGGTGGGCCTTGCCAACCGAATTGACACAAGGTCTACCATATCCTGATTTCGGGTTGCACGTTCAATGGCAGTATACGTTTCTTCTAGACGTTCGTCACTCTTACAGGCGTCCGGTTCAGTGACGAGTGCCAACCAACAACGATCCGGAGACCGTTTCCATCCAACATCGTATGATTGCACTGTCCAGGCATGTGTCATTCCGTGCGACAGGAGGAAAATAGCTAGACAAAGACGCCGAAAGCATGAGAGGGACATTTGATCTTTTCTCAACTGTCGTTGTCAATCAATGATGTCGACAACACTCTTTGCTTTGACTGTGAAATGGATCAGATCTTGGACAGACAGAAGGACGCACGGGTGGGTGCACGTACGCATGGAATCCATCCATTACTGTCTCACTCAGTCAAAGGTGCAATAGACATATGTAGAGAAGCAGACGATATCATGACCAGTCATCAGCAACGAATAGAAAATCTGCTGGAGGAAAGTCAGATTCCCTACAAGAGCCTTCATCACGAACCTACGAAAACGTCAGAAGAATCTGCCAACGTACGGGGTGTCAACCTGGGTACGGGCGGCAAAGCTCTCGTCCTGCAGTGTCGCGATGGATCGGAGGACAACAAATTTGCCCTGTTCATTCTTTCGGCTTCACGAAAACTCCATACCAAAGCCATCAAGAAGGAGTTTCAAACAAAAAATGTTCGATTTGCCACCCCCGAAGAACTCGCAGCATTGACCGATGGCCTGGTTCCCGGAAGTGTGCCCCCTTTTGGAAAGCCAATCCTCGATCTGGAACTATACGTGGATACCTCTATTGAAAGCAACGAAATCATTGCCTTCAACTGTGGATCCCTGACGGACTCGATTATAATGTCTGTCCAAGATTACTTGACGATTGCAAAGCCCTCCAAAATCTTTTCCTTTTCCAAGGGTGGAAAGACTCTAATGGTCCACTAATTATGTAAAATACAATACGTTGATGGAAAAGAATGAGCTGGTTAACAACTGCAAAGTGTTTCTCTTTTTGCAAGTGGCAGTGATGACAACGATACTTCACAATCTTGCTTGCACCCGATTGGGGTTTCTTTGAGTGAAGTCACTCAGCGGTCATTCAGTCCCCTAGTGCCATTTTGTAGCGTGTCCAGGTCATCGAAGATGCCTTCCACTGCTATCGCCATTCTCAGCCTCAACTCGGATCGGGCCGACTATGGTCCGGTTGGGAAACCACAACGAGGATGCAGAGACGGCAGCTTGCAGTCCTCATTTCCTTCCAGCGGTACTTGCTTCAAGTACACTGTATGAACCTATTGCCTATTGCAAAATGATAAGAAAATTGATGTACTTTAAACATGGTTAACATGGTTGTGCCAGGTCGGTTGAATGAAGCACAACCCTGCTGCCAATGGCTATCCCATAGGTCGAATATGAATTGCCTTGGTATCAGTTGATGAACTAATAGTTGTCAAGGATTTGCCTTCTTGATTCGAAGGAGTCTAGTAACTGTAGTAGAAGAAATGATTGGGCAGGTTCCGATTGGAAGCATCACCCGCCAGCTCAAAAAATGGTGTCAGTGTAGATGTACGACTGTAGCCGTAGAATGACCAGTATTTTTCACGCGTGGGCATCCTTTCCTCAGAATTCAAAAATTCAATTTCGACTTCCAGGAGCATCACAAAAACTCATGCTGGTTTCTTCCTAAAAATATTCATGAATTATTGCATCACGATGATGAAGTCTTTCGTCCTTGCGATTTTGCTATGCCTCTGCAGCATGATATATGCTGATCCAATGTCTCCCTTCTATTCCGTGCAAAAGGAAAGAGACGAGCGCAAGCTTGAGCGTCATGCTGCAAACCAAGGCATTGGAATGCACCTCGATGCCCACAACGACAGAAGACTCGGTGTGGGAGTGAGATACACTACACCTTCCGACTACAGCAGTTCCAAGAGTGGAAAACCAAAACCAAAGTTGTCATCGAAGAAGGCCAGTGGAAAAGGCAAAGGTGATTCAAGCTCTCTCAAAGGTGGAAAAGGAAAAGGCAAGGGTTCCAGCTCAGGATCGAGCAGGACTGGAAAAGGCAAGGGCTCAAGTACGACAAAAGGAAGCAAAAAAGGAAGCAAAAGAGGAAGCTACAGCAGTAGTAGCAGTAGCAAGAAGGATGAAGAAGAAGAACCTGTGAAGTTCAACTTTGTTTTAGTGAGTTGGAATCTTCTATCCTCAAAAACAGATTTCGTTTTTGTAACTTTATCTAATTCTATTGCTCTTCTACATCTCTAACAGGAAAGTACAGATGTCCAGAGTCTTGATGATAACGCGGACTTCGGATTGACCACAACTCTTGTATTGCAGGGTGATATTTTCAACTATGTCAATGTGGAAAAAGCTTCTCCGAAAGGAACCAAAAACCTAGGGGAATTCCGAGGAGTTTGTACTATCACTGGTGTTGCACTGTATCTGTGTACTTATGAGCTTTACTTTAGAACTGATGGGGAAGTTGAGGCCGGAGGTCTCAGTATTCGCGGACCTGTTTCCGGATCAACCAGCGCCGCTGTTGTCACTGGTACTTCATTCGACTTTTCAATCTACGACACAGGGTCGGTTTCGTTGAGCCAAGACCCTAATAATCGATGGCTCATTGCCAAAACAGAGTTGTATTTGCGACATTAGTATTGCGTCGTAAGCAACGCCATCCTTCTTGCTTTTGTTTCCCATAGAGCAAGTCAAAAGGTCAGCACGACACAGCCAGCTCTACCAGGCTTCATTAAAGAAAATGATATCAACTCTGTTCAAAACATTCCTCTACTATGTTATGAACTATTTGTTAGAGAGTGCTGAAACGTTCTGTAGAAAATTAAAATTGTTTCCCTCGAACCGACCGTAAGAAAACATGACCTGGTCGCCTCCACAATTTTTCTGGGAGTTCAAACCCTCTTGAATCTGTTCAGCACACTCCCAGTCTTCTTCAATTCCGCGAACAACACTTTCCATATCCCGTTTTTGCAAAGACCTCTCTTTGTCGTTAGCGAACGTCCGAGGCACAGCCCAAAGCTGGACGATGCTCGACGTCGAAGGCTCGTCTGGGTCAGCGGAAGAAGGTTGAATCGAGAGGTAAAGGATAAATCTTTTGAAGATTGAAATAGCAGAATTTGGAAAGAGGTGATACGTTGTGGTCGTCTCGTTCCAGAATGAATCGTCGTCTTGGTTCGGATCCACTTCATGCTCGACGTTAAAACTCTTGAGCGGTACCGTCATGCGGGTCGAATAGTCATCCAAAACATCAGTTACCATGACATTGGAATGAGATACCAACGCTAGCGTATTATTATGCAAGTACTTAACGTGGTAGGACTCCAGAAACGTTTCCACCAGCAGTTGCCAATTGGCATTGATGTTCCATTTTCGATAACCAAGTACACTGCCATGTCGGGCACTGTTGGCAGGGTCGCGTTGATCGTCCGTTGATGATTGTAAAATCAACGATGAAAGTTCCGAATGAATAGATGGAAACAGCTCTTGATTTTTTTCATCAAGAGCTGGATTTGCTGCCCAAATGGCACCTGCTGATTCGAAGCAGTCATTGGCTATTCTCAAACCATGATCCTCCTTGTCCAAACATGGAAATCCTTCTTTTTCTCCTGGGACCCGTTTCAACTTTCCTGTCATGACATCGTAGGTCCATCCATGGTAGGGGCACATCAAGGCAGAACTTTTCATCGGCACTGGTTCACTATCATGGAGCAACAAAGGAGAGCCTCTATGACGACATTGATTCAGATAAGTCCTTAGTTCCGTCGTCTTGTCTCGATGAATCAGTAGCGATGGGAGTCCTCCTGGCATAGTCTTGGTAGCCACTATATGACCAGGTGGCAAGGAGTTGGATGGCATTACCATCGAAGGAGCTTGACGAGCGACTCGATCGCGGGAAGGAGAAAAGTACGTCTCCAACGCATTGAGCCTGTGAAGTTGCGTTGTCCTTAGATCTGTGGAACCCGCAGTAGTAGGATTCCTTAGATGCTCTGCGAGCCGCCTTCTCACTTGATGGGTCCAGCTTGAGTTATTCATCCTTTCATCATCGAATTGGGGGTTTGATGTCCACGAACCCCTAGCCCAGCTAGATGTCTGCTGTCAACAGTTTTGATGATGGGTCACCGGACATAGCAATCAAACAAGACAAGATCCCTGGTATCAACGAACGAAGAATACGAAGAAGCATGCAAATTCTGTGTGTATCTATATATTTGATGTTTTTTGTCTTCAAACTATTGTAGGAATAGCAATTGGTTCACGAGTTGATAAGTGATGTATGTCGTCGTGATGTCGGATTGTTATGTGACAAGCTGTCCGAAACGTGCGATGCAGGCAAGACTGATGAGCTCATTCATACTCTTGTTTCGTCTTTTATCACCTGAAGAGCGAGTTTACAAAAAGGATCTTGTCGCTGTTGATACTACATGCCTGTTGCTCTTTTGTCTGATTGACCCCGAAGCATCCAGCACGTATAGGAGCAGAGAGATAGGAGCAGAGAGATAGACGGGTGACCAGCGACGACGGAGCAGCTCAGCAGGCAGAATGACGGTCCAGCTGACGGATAAGGAGTTGGAGCAAATTGAGAACCTTCCAAATGATACTCCGACCGGACCCTTTCCAGTGGACCCCTACAGAAGAAGTTCAGGACACTTTGGGTTTGAGCGACCTGGTGCTATGGATGAATTCAAGAAAAGACGTTCTTGGAGACCAAAAGAGGCAGGATCTTATACTCCAAAAGGTGCAACACACAAGACAATGATCAGAAACGCCCCTCACACAGCTCCAGCAGCTTCCAAGAACCTGTCAGTTTCCAAAGAATTCCGAGAGGGCCTATATGGCCTCCACAGCCCTGGAATTGTAACTGAGGATGCAGCTTCCCCTGCAGCAAGATACCGTAAGAGACCATCTTGGCAACATGCCCCAAGTACACCCACAACGAGTCCAATGATTTCTACATTAAACCGAAGAAGAACGGCATCAACGTCCAGCCTTAGCCCGGCTATGGAAAAAAGATTATCAGACTTTAGCAAAGATTCAGATCAGATCCCACCCGCATTTCTGGCAATGCAGCGCAGGGGTTCATCGTCTTCAAGGAAACCTTCCTTGTCACCAAAGAACTACATGATCGACGTAAGAACTCTGGAACGGGTTTCTCCAAGGCAAAAAGAAGTACTGACTCCAAAGAGATTAAAGAAAATAATTTGGCCACCAGTTCGTGCAGCGCCATCCGTAAAAGGGTACAGCAGGTTTGAGGTGACCCCTGGGACTGTCAGGAAGAAACGCACGTCCTTTGAAATCAAGAATGGCAGTGCCAAACTCATGGCACCACCGTTGACTGCTGGAGACAGTTCTACCGAATCGCCGATTTCTGAAAAGCCACGATCTATTCGAAAACGACAAGCGAGTTTGTTGATTCGTTGGACAGGGCCTACTTATCGCACGGTCGAAGGCCATCCACTCTACGATGAAGATTCGAAGACTTCATCTGGACACTCTACACCGTTCGAGCGTGCGAACGGTAGGAGGTTCGAAGTTACCAGCGAAAGTGATTTGTCCCCACTTCAACATGCTAGACAAGACTCGGATGATAGTATTTTCACTGATCGACCAAATGTTTGGGTCGCACCAGCAGACACAGTTTCCTCGGTCAATGGAAAGTGGAAGGTCAAACGAGTATGGTACAAGTCCAGCCGCGACCGGGGCGAGAAGGAAATAATGGTGGATGATGCGGAAATCGTAGATACGGTCAAACAGCTACTTGGGGTTCCTGCCAATTTGTCTTTCAACACACTCCAAACCGACGAGGAGGGAAGCGTGGAAACATACGATCCAGCGCTCCAAAAGTGGAAAGTCAAGGCTGTCTACGATACGAATGGGGAAATTCAGGGCATGAACGAAAAACTAATGTTGGACGAAGAAGGCCTTGTGGCGATTCTTGGGAAATTGATTGATGAACAAATGCAAATCATGATCGAGGATTTTCGTGACTCTGGATCAGGTAGACTTGCCCAATGCGGATTCCGAGAAGGCGATTCGAGCAACCATAGCATTGAGGATGCTTCCAAGTGGATTGAAATAAGAAGGGCTGCTCTCAACGCGTCCCAGTCGACATGCACAACTCGGGGAGTTAGTGAAACCTTGGATGATGATGAAGAGAGCTTTGCCTCTGAGCGTCACCCAGAAGACCCACCCGGTTCCATCATGAATGCTAATTGGGGTTGCAGTGGAGCGGGAAACGACGATTCGGTTGAAGGTATGAGTGCTAGATGGGGATACAGCAAAGGAGGAAGCCATACCGACGACGATGAGAAGAATGAGTTTACAACTGTGGGGAGGACTAAGGAATTGACTAGCGCAGAACGGGGTGACAACTTCGGAGGAAAGCATCATTCCGATGGTGACAATGAACAAACCCAGGCTGCGACAATGACAGCAAGTCGAAGTCCAAATAGTGACAACTGCGAGCCAGTGAGACAATCAGTGATGGGGGCAAGATGGGGATACGGCTTGGGGGGAAGCCGTCGTTCTGATGATGAGAATGAACTAGTGCCGGCGGGGATGATAGTGGCTAGTGAGAATGACAACGAGCAAGATTCAGCCATACAGTCCTTGACGGGCGCGAAATGGGGATACGGTTTGGGAGGAAGCCGTAATTCTGATGATGAGAATGAGCTGATACCTGAGGGGACATCGGCGGCTAGTAAGAATCATCATGACAAAAAAGGTTCCGTGAGGCATTCTTTGACGCAAGCAAAATGGAGATACGTCTTGGGAGGAAGTGTATCCGACGAGGAGGAGGAATTAGTGCCGGCGGGGGTGATAACTGCTAGTCAAAATGACGGCCAAGAGCCAGTAAGGCAGTCAGTGACGGGCGCAAAATGGGGATACGGCTTGGGGGGAAGCCGAAATCCTGATGATGAGAATGAACTGATGCCGGTGGGTGTGATGGCAGCTAGTCAAAATGGCGACGAAGAGGCAGTGAGACAAACAGTGACTGGCACAGAATGGGAATACAGCATGGAAGGAAGCCGAAATTCTGATGACGAGAATGAACCAACGCCGATTGAGTCGATGGTGGCTCGTCAAAACGACAACAAACAAAAGTCAGTGAGACGATCCGAGCCAACTGCTGCTATGTCTGAAGATTCTTATAACAAGAAAGGTATGGGAGGGAGTATGCATGAACTACAGGAGGACCAACAGAGCGGTGATTTTCGTTTGGCAGCAGACCAGAAGAAGAAGAAGAAGAAGAAAAAGAAGAAAAAAAGGAAAGAAGAAGAGGAGAGAAGTTTGTATGAGCTGCTGTGTCGAGACTCCTGGTTTTCTCCTTAATGGCTTATGCCTATTGAAGCAGGCGGACGAAAGGTATGGCCAACAATTTTGATAGAATTCGATAGTCGGAAGATGAAAAGGAAAGAAGAGTAAATATGAGCTACTGTGTCGAGACTCCTGGTTTTTCGCTTGATGGTTTATGCCCCTATTGAAGCAAGTGGACCGGAATCTTGGTCAATAGTTTTACGTAGTTGAATTCGATCATTTTATTAGTGTTGTTCTTCGGACATGTGGAACTCGATGTCTTGGTGCGACATTCACAACGATATGATTTCCATGCTTCTCTCAGTTCTTTCTCGAAACAAACCAGCCCGCTCTTCCGTTTGTACAATATATCATTTTGTGCCATATTATGACTGATGAATGATGACTCACCCTTTGCTGCGATGACATCTGTTTAACACTTAATAAAAGGGCTCCGCCACTGTGACCATTACAGTACCTCACGATAGTTACGGTCTCCATGCATTTAGCCTTTCTACCGCGAAGGATGACGCCAGTGTTCGGAACGTTGTGTTCTCCTACACAATTGCTCATGAGAAATCTGTTCCAGTCGTATTTTTATCCCCTCTATGTTCCATGGAAGTGTCACCACATATAACAGCTTTGTGTTCTGTGTTCTGAGAATGACACACTGAGAGAGTACACCTAATGTTGGAAACGAGATTTTGCGACAGTGTATTTTGTTCCAAGCACCAGTCCCATGAAAAATGACGCGAAGATTCCCTGTCACAAGCGAGAATTCTATCATCCCCTGTTATGATCCCTTTTCTGATACAATCGAATTCACTGATTTTCAAAGCATCAATAAACGAACCGAACAACATGTCATCATCACTGCACTTCTATCTTATTCAGCTTGCGGAAGAGCGGAACATCGACTGTAAAAACTTGAAAATAGAAGTTGACAATGCCTGCTCTCGGCGACGAATGGAAGTTGGCCATATCTCCTCGTCTTCTTTCTATTCAGACGACAGCTCCTCTCGTTGGACAGAATCTTCATCATCTCTAGACTACACACTGCGTATTCCTCAAAGAAGCCTCGACTTTCAGGATGATAGCGAATACGATCAATCACCTGTCATCTCGACCGAACCATGCCTTCAAGGACAGCTTGAAACGGATGACCTAAGTTTTCCTCAAAGAAGCCTTGACTTTCAGGATGATAGCAAAAACGATCAACCGCCTAGCATCTCGACCAAACCATGCCTTCAAGAACAGCCTGAAACGGATGACAGAAGCCCCAGAGCCCAGGCTTCTTCTTTAATCTCCCACGCCGAAAAGAACTTGGACGACGAAGACGGCGATTGCGATGATATACCCGAGAAAATGCCCCTGTTAAGCGGCTGTCGCTATGGGAAGGATGAGAAACATCCAACTGCAGCCTTGGTGGCATTGAAAGAGCTAGGGAAATGATTACTCGGCGGTGAGAATAAATTGAACCCATGACCAGAGAGAGGCAAGTTTAAGGGAGATGATCCCAAGAATGGAGAGCGAAATCGGCCTCGCCACATGCACTGTATGCCGAAGACGAAAGCCTAATGTGATTACATTGCAACGCCAAACTAGCCTAGGGCTGTCGATGAGAGCCTATATATGAAGAATGGATCCCGAACTTGGGAGCATTCAATGGTCATTTATCGCAAATGAGGGGAAAGGCTCTCCAATCAAAACACAAATATTGCACAAGGAATTATATTCGGAGTGTAATGTCCCCTTTTCACTCTACGTCTTCGTCGCCTCTAGCTTTTGTTGCCCATCGATTCAGATACCTCTGCCTTGTTTTCGTGACAATTGAGTTTGAAAACCCGATGTCAGAACCTTCTTCCAGATCCTTGCTGGCCACTTCAACGATTTCGTCCTTACTTGCCCATCGGTTGATTACTTGTTGCTTCCTCTTTGCCTGCATCCTCGCCTCTGAGGATGTAGCAGAGAAAGAAGACAATGTAGCGCTGGCCCCGGTGTCAGACACCTGGTCTTCGTCGAGCTTTCGTGTCCATCTATCGGCGATGCTACTTCTGCGTTTTGGACCCGGAGAATCTTCTTCTCTCGACTCGAAGGAAGAAACATTCGACATGGTTTGATCACCACTGTTTGAGATATTCTTGTCTGTCGTCGATGAAGCTGCCCGTTGCTCTTCCAACCTTCCAGCATTAGACTTTACAGCACGATGCTCAATCCGCTTGACTAGCTCCGACAATCCAGTTTGAGCAACTTTCTCGTTCGTCTCCCTCCTGGAGGCAATTTTGCCCACGATATCACATCGCGGACCTTCCGAGCATTTTGCATTTTCTCGATCATAGATCTGTTTGAGACGTGTGTCAGGATCTTCGTATGTAATACCGTTGGCAAAATCCTCCTTCATTTTGTCTCCTGCAATTTTCAACATCTGGTTTACCATGAAGACCAATGACTTCCCTCTTGTAGAACTTTCATCAGAAGCCTCGGTTACAGTGGAGACAACTGAATTCGTTGGAGAACGAGCTGCCAAACCAACCTCTTTCGGTGTTTGCCGTGACGTTTGTGATTTCTTAAGCTGAGATGACTTCAAACGGGCATTCCTTCTCTTTTCTTGCTCATCTTGCTTTTTGACTGTGGCATCTAGGCTTGTTGCAAAGCCAGCCAGAATTCCAAGAAGTTTGCTTGTAACTTTTTCTCCACCGTCTTCACAGAAGAAACTTGAAAGTTCTTTGCAAGTTTTGATAGCATCTTCGTGAATTTCTTTGATTCGGTCATAGCCTTGCGTTGCCTCAACCAAGAAATCTTCAATTTTCTGAACTGACTTTCCAATGCTATATTCGTCACCTTCGACTGACGGAAGCGTTCCCCATTTGGGAATGTTACCGTCCTTTTTCAAAAGCTCCTTCTCCTTCCTGCATTTTTCTAGAGCGCCGCCTAGCCTCCGAACATCCGAACTCAGTTCTCCGATCTGGAGCTTGCTGGCCTCAAGGCATTCTGGGAAGTCCGCTGTCAATCTCAATGCTGCGCGTTGGTCTCTTGCTAGAAAGAGCATGACAACGAGGTCGAGCGCGGTTGTTTTCTTATCGCTGCCTTTGGTTTGCGACAAGCGGGAAAGGAAATCCAGCTTAAAGCCAGCAGCTTCTTCACCACGTCCCTCATTCATTCTATTTCCGATTTGCCGCACCATCTCGAGAAGATCTGGGAGCTTGTTGCTGCCCATTACTTGATTGCACACCTTTGTGAGCATCTGGAAGCTTTCAGATAAGGCAAGAATCTCGAGCTTGAATGTCTCCATTGTCCTCATGACCTCAATTTTCTCCTCAATTCGTTTGATATGAGCAATCTGCTTGAACCAGATCTCAGCTGGTACTAGGCGGTCGTTCTCTCCCTTGTAGTTCTGAATGGCTTTGACTTCTGCAGGGGCTGGAAGAAGATCTCGCATGAATAAAGCACGGTCTCCTTTGATCTTTCCGTACGGGTCAACAAACTCAATGATCTGGGCCAATTCGGTCTGCGAAACATCGTTAAACGCCTTCAAAGTGATGGCAATATTGTTTGCCCGATTCAAGTCGATTAATTTTGCCATGACTTTTCCTTCAGTGCCATCTTTCTTGATGAACGTTTTGGAAGAGTCCGGGGCGGTGTCCTTCTTCTGGAAGAGCTCTATGTGCTTGGATATATCGCTCGCCACGTCCGACTCTGCGCTCTCTGTCAGCGTTGTCTTATTCCAAACGCTCTTTCTGAGATTTTCTTGAGAGGTAAGGGGACTCCAGTGAAATCCTCCTTTTCTACGACGAGACGGTGTTTTCTGCCCTCTATTCGAACCTTTCATGAACGCTTGACCAAGCACAGAAACCATGATTTTCTCTGAAATGCCTTCTGTTTCCATCTTTTGCCGGACAGACTCTTTCGAAATCTTTAAGCCGAGCATCTTGCGAAAAGACGATGCGATAGATTCTTCTTCATCAGTCAGTTTCGACTCTTTTTGACGGCCAGAAAAAGAGTCTGGGCTAACACCGAGCACACTCGCCATGATCTTGGGAGAAATCCCATCTTTCTTCATCTTATGTTCCACAGCTTCTTTTGGCATCCTTAGCTTGAGCATTTTTCTGTACGGTGCAGCAGCTTCCTCATCAGCTGAAGAGAGCGTATTTGTGACGGTAGTGGCATTGCTTGTTTTCGTCGTAGTACCATTGTCGCCCAGAACAGCGAGAATGATTTTCACGTCGACGCCATCTTTCTCCATTTTATGGCGAACCCCTTCAACGGGGATCTTCAATTTCAACATTTTCTGATAAGTTGCGGCAATCTTCTCTTCGGAAGCAGTCAATCCATTGGTAGTAGGGTTTGGGTTTTGATTTGTAGGTGGTGCACCGTCACTTTCACCAAGGACGAGGTTCATAAGCCGGCTATCAACATTGTCCTTAACCATCTTGTGCCTCACTGCATCAGCTGGGATTCTGAGCTGGAGCATCTTCTTGTACGAGTTGATGATCTTTTGATCGCTATCCGAAATGGGCGAATCTTTCGAAGGTTCCTGTGTAGCAGTAGACTGCGTTGTTGCCATTGCCTTTATTTGATCATGGAGAGACAGTTTCAGGGGCTCCTTTTCGCACGATGGTGTTATGGTGGTTTGATCACATGTTCCTTTGGACAAACGCTTTTTGCTGCGAAACTCTTCAAGAAGCCGCTGCTCTTCCTCGCTGAGCTGCTCGACAAAAACGGATCCGTCAGAATTTGAAACGCTCTCGTCTTCCTCGGAACCATTTGCTACCTCATGGAAGGCGTTTGCAAACTTCATGCAATTCTCAGAGCTCTCGAAAATGAGGTCTTTGTGCTCACCATTGGATTGAAGTAGTTTGACTTTGTAGGCCGACATATCCAACATAGCGGAAGTTAAGTCGTCAACTTCAAGGCGCCAAATAATATTTGCTTGAGATAGATTTGGAGGGAAATCAATCTTCATTATTCCCATCTTTCCGACGACGACTTTCAATGCGAAGAACGTCTTTGAATCTGGACTTGGAGCAAGCGGGACAACTGTAGTCCCGTCGATGGAAGAGTCAGTAGAAACACTAGATGTGATAGCGTTTATGTCCCATTCCTGGGATGTCGTCTCCGTAGGAGCCTCTTCACTGGTTTCCACGGTTTTAGGAGATTTTGTGTTAGGACCAGGAACTGCTGGGGTCTTTGATGTTGTTGAATCAATAGTTTTTTGTGGATTAGCCTGAGCAGCCGGTGGACTTTTAGGCCTTCGCACGACGAAATGGTGAATGCTATCTGCATCATGACATTCATCCTTGCCAGTCGAATCTGCATCTTTACTTTTGCCACTTGTTAGCTCTGTACTGCCTGACTTCTCTTCAACTTTTGCCTCCTTTTGAACCTTGCGTAGTTTCACCTTTGCCCAAGAACTTGGAATAGTAGAACTAGTAGAAGAAACATTTGTTTCAGTATCAACTGGGCTTTGCATCACACCCCCTTTGATTGCAGGCTTGCCCGAAGTTGGAGAAACAGATTTAAGCTTGACCTGAGCCCAAGGGATTGATCCACCCTTTGAATCAATAGGTGGGATTTTCGATTTCTTTTCTTGGACTTTGAATTTAGAATTGATCTTGGTAGCTGCGTTGCTGTTGGCAGACTTAGGGGTTGATCTAGACTTTGAATCAATTGATTTCGCTTTTGCTTCTTCGACCTTGGGGAGTGAGTCCTTCTTGGGTGACTTGTTTGCGACCTTCGAGCCGGTGCTATATCGAGACAAGTTGGTGGATGCAATGCTTCCAGCCTCAGATACGTATTCTGACTCAACATTGGAAGACCCTGCATAAGAAGATCCTGCATAGGATGAAACCTCTGATTCCGATTCTGACATCAAGAGAGCATTGATAGCCCTCTCTCCAAGGCTCTTGCGAACAGTCTTCGAAAAATCCTCACCAAGTTCTCTCGTTGCTGGCTCGTCGTAGGCATTGGGAACGGAACAGAAGCCACCGTAGCTACCACGTTTCAGTATGTGCTGTCCAAAAGAAGATGATGCCTTAACAGCATTGTCGTTCGCCAGTTGAGTACGAGCTTCAGATTCTGCGCTGTATTGATTTTTTAAGTAGGTGCTCATACTCGCCACAGCACTCTTCGTCTTGCTATCAAACTGTCCACCAGCTTCCCCGTTGATTAGAGGACGCGCACCCTTCCTGAACAGTGAGTGGAAACTCTCCCAGAGTTGAGTGTGAGAGCCGGAAACTTCCGCCCTGAGCGTATCCAGAAATTCTCGATAACCTTCAGGTTCCGGATTGATGATTTCGGGTGCTTCATCGTATTCCGTGTCATCAAACATCGACTTTTCCCGGTTCGAAGGGAAGAAGGACGGTGTAGCTGCGGTCGAAGCCGGAATAGCATATTTGTTGTCGTTATCGTATGCCGTGTCATCGTATAAGGATTTTCCATGGTCCGAAGGAAAAACATCCGGCTTCTCTGTGGTCGAAGTCGGAACAGCATATTTGTTGTCGTTCGAATCAAAACGCTGGGACAACGACGAAACGGACACATTGTTTTCCATTTGATCTACGCTGGCGACTTCTGGAATAGAATCGATTGTAGACTTGGACCTTGCAATGTCAAGACTCTGAGCTCCCTCATCACTATGCTTCCGTGTGAGAGCGCTAACATCTGTGGCTTGCCGCTCGATATGAACGTCCTCTGGCTTGGACGCCACACTCATGTCTGAGTTTTCTTTCCCGTGATCAGAGATCTCAGAAGCATTCTCACTTAGTGCAACACTTGCACCACTGTCATCGTACAGTTTCCTTACAAGATTCTTGTTTCCACGTGTTGTGACACTGGCCTCCTTGCTGATGGTTTCCGACGCCGTCGAAGCTGTCGATTCGACAGTTGGGGAATTTCTTTCCAGATACTTCTTCTGAGCTGCAACATCATCGTGAGCATACTCTTGCCCCGTGGGGAACAGTGACTCGGGATTTTTGTACTTCCTGGTCTTAGCGTTTCGAGAGGAAAATCTTGGCGAGCGGCTGACTTTTTTCTTTCTGGAATTGAGCATATTTCCTAACCCAAATTTGTTCGAGAACTGACTGCCCCCCGAGGTGGATGATGCACTGCTACTTGGAGATGCACTCTTTCTCGAGCTGGGCGAAGACATTGACTTTTTCGGAGATATAAGCTTTTTCATTCTTGACGAAGATTGCTTCAACAGGCCATGCTTCCTCGGATTGGAAAGTGCCATCTTTTTGTTCCTTGCACGCTCGAGGACCTTTCTCATGATGGCCTTGTCGTGAGAGGCAGTGGACGACCGGCTGCTAGCAGTGGACGACCCTTTCGACTTTCCTTGACCCCATGAAACTCTTGAAGCTGACTCGCTCATGGAACTGGCGTCGCTTGGTGTCTCACTTCGGTTGTCCTTGCCCGCTTTGGATGGCTTTTTTGCATAGGACTTCATCATTTTGCGAAGGAAAGCTTTCTGCTGATCACCAGTGACAAGTGGAGCCATATCTTGAGGCTTCATGACATCTTGAGTTGGAATTTGGATTCGAGGCACCCTGTCAACTCTACGTGGCTTCACTTCGTGCTCTTGGTGAGATTGCTTGTTCCCTCCATTCCGACTTGTTGGACCAGAAGCTTCGGATCTGGATCCATAATAGCTTTCTCCACTGTCATCATACAACTTTTTTTCCTGCTTAGTGAGTCCTTGGGCATAAAACTGCTGCGCAGGATTGGTGTGAGACCCAGAAGAGGCTCGTGACATTGCCGCTGACACAACTGATGAAACCGCTCGGGAAGAAGCTCTTGACACAGCCGAATTCGCTGAAGACGACGAATCGCTCCAAGTAGTAGGCACGGTTTGCTCATCGCTCCAGCTGTACCCTTGAGAAGGCTTGCTATCCATTCGAGGGGTTGGGTCTCTCTTGGCGCCACTCATGTTGCTGCCATTGAACTGAGATGTCTGGAGACCTGCTTCTTTTGCCCGCTTTCGCGCTTCCATAAGTTGCATTTGTCGCTCCGACAGTTGGATTTCCCCTTGTCGATCTACTTTAGACATCGAAGGACCTTGATCAGGTCTTCCGATAGAAGCCATGGTTGATACTATCCTTTGCGATGTGCTTTTACTCCCGATGCTGTTTTTTGTTTGGTTCGATAGTTCAAATACTACACACCGTTGACTCGGCTGGCGAGTGCGCATGCATCTGCTCTAAGTGTTGGACGTGTGTCTTTCATACCGTTATTCTTTCCATTTTTCTGTACTAGTTTTTACGCGTTGCATGCCAAGTTGTCTGCACACCAACGTCTTTCTTGATCATGCCGGCGCTTCGGAATTGGGCGAGGAATCAGATGATTCGGGTTTCAGGATGACTGCTGGCAAGCACGTGGTTGTTCGGTCATTGAAACGGGAACCCGGAGCTTATAATTCTAACGTGCGTCCAGACCGCAAGGAGTTGGCAAGAAAAGCACGGAGCATGATGACAAATACCAACGCTGCGACACCGATTCCCACAGCAAGATCAATTATTCAACCGTATCCTTTCTGTTGTGGGTGTATGACATCCCTTAAACTTTCAAGATTTCAACTCCCGTTCAACGACGCCGTCCTGCAACCCCCCATGACAATATGAGCATGGACAATTTCGATAGCTTAAAACGAGAGGCAACCAAGTTGGAAAGACAGCTCGAAGACAAGGTGTCTCGATATCAGCAGGTAGGTGTTTGCAAGCGTTGTTCGTTGCAACTGATGATACATCAAACTAACAAAAAGGATTCATGAGAATAGTTGGTTCAAACAATCCCAAATACTTCGAATGATTTGCTCTTGGCAGAATCAGGAATGCACTCAACGGAAGATGAGGCGACTCTACGGCATGATATTCAACGAACGTTGACCAATATGCAAGACTTGATCACAACGAAGCTTCAGCCAGCAGCAGAGCGATCTAAATCTCAAAATTCATCTCTTCTGATCAAGCGATACCGAGAAATACTCTTCGACTTGACTGGTGATTTTGAAAAGTCGCGACTAGCACATGTCCGGAAACAAGAGCGAGCAAAACTAATGGAAGGTGCACGAACGAACGGGCAAGACGATGAAGACCCGGCAACAGCGCATTTGATGCGAGAGGGAAGGCATATTGGGAACTCTTTGAATGCAGCATCTCAGGTCATTTCTGAAGCTACCGAAATCAGATCTGACCTCAGAAACCAAGGGTTGTCTCTCGGACGTGTCCAGTCTACAATGGGGACCATCGCTTCAAATATTCCCGGTCTGAACACGCTGGTGGACAAAATTAAACGCAAGCGCTCAAAAGATGACAAAATTCTTGCTGGTGTAATTGCTTCTTGCATTCTGTTCACGCTGTGGTATATGTTTGGTTGAAACTGCAGTTCTTGGCCGAATCGATTGTTGATTCCTGATTTCATGCTGCGATGCAATAACTATCGTTATTCTAAGACTATATTTTCTTTCACGTTCGCATACTAGAAGAATACCATGATGGGTAAAGCCGAAAGTGGTGCAAAATTGAGACTATTATACCAACGCAACAGCAAAGCCCTTCTTGCCAGACGTTCAAGGATACTTCAGTTTGATCAATCCCATGCCTCATGCCAATCCCAACATTTTGAGGCGTTCTGTGTTTCGAGCTACGCGTTGAGCCCGCAACTTTTCGTATTCGCTTAGCTCAATGTCATCCTCACTCTCGGAGTCGTTGGCTTCCTGGTTGGCCCGCTTTCGCCTCTGCAGCTCTTTGAGATCCAACTGTTCAAATGGTTTCAAATTATCATCACAATAGTAAACATCATTTGTCATGATGATGCCGTGCGACTGATTTGTCACCATAGGCTCTAATTCCGTAACGTGGCCAGATTGAATCAAACCTCTCAGAACCCATCGCAGAGCAGGAATAACGAAAGGTTGCCGGATTTCCCACGAGACTTCGGGACCGTTTGGAACTACCCTACCAAGGTAGGGGGGAAAAGACCCATTTGAATAAGAACCGAAAGCATCCCCACTAGCTGATGAAATGAATTTTGAGGATTCCTGGAAGAATTTTGCGTAGTAATCCTCGTGGCTTTTCTCCTTGTATATCTCCACTTCAAGCCGGTTACTTGGAAATTTTGTCAGAGATCCAATTCCATTAGATTCTTCATTATTGCTCATGAAATATTCGGCAGTAAAAGACTGTGAATTGGAGCGCTTTGCTGGTTCTTGCTGAGCACGTGTTGATCGACGCAGCCCTGCTGCTTCGCTTGCTGCAACCTCTTTCTGAAGTGCCAAAAGCTCAGCAATTTCCTGCGAACGCTTCTGGGAAGAAACATCAGATGACTCAATCACCTCTGCTTTTGCCTTGGCTGGACGGCAGCTCCATGTTGGAGAGAGTGTAAACGAAGCCGATTCCATGTTAATGGGGAGATTGGCGAAAGGTCCCCTCAAGTCAGTAGCTTCTCGCAATGTTGCTTGAAGGCGTATTGCATTTTCAATAGCGCGGGCTGAATATTCATCTTTCGCGCCTCCACCTTTGCCTCGCTTTCTTTTTCGTTTCTTCCTTCCGCCATCGTACTCATCATCCTGGTCACTCTCATACTCGTACATATCAACATCAGACTCATCGTCGATGTATACACTTCTCCTCACCCGAGATCTCCCAACGCTAAGTTTTTGATCTGCAGCGTGCGATGCATCTGCAATCTTCTTTAGGACATTGTTCTTCACGTGGACCGCGGCGAGGTGGATCCAGTCGTCTGGAGGGTTGAAAGTCATTGCATTGTCAAAGATTAATTCGACATCTTTGCGGAAGGGTCCGTTCAACATTCGAGAGACAGGAGACCGTCCATTGGCCTGACCAGGAGGGATGCTTGAGTAGTGTCCGTTTTCCAACTTTTCCGAAAGTGTACTAACATCCATGGGATTCTTAATCACATCATGATAATGAGGAATATTGAGCGCCACTGGATCAACAGGCTCCAAAAATGGCCCAATTTTGCTCTGACGATTGAGGTAGCGGATGATTTGCTGGCACTCCTTGAAGGCTTCAGTCCCTGGATTGTAATCGAAATGCTCAATTGAATACCACACAGAGGAGCCAACAAGAGGTTGGCAGATGAATGACGAATCATCGGCTCGAACATCAAGCGTTGCCCAGAATGCTTCCTGTTTTTCATCGTTGTCTGATTCAGGCAAGACCAGAATTCGATACTCCAGAGTGCCGTCGTCCTCATCAACAACGTTGTCATGACCAACAATTCTGCCGGTTATTTCGCTTGCTCCAACTGAAGTTTCATCTGCATCCACTGGGACAAGAGAAATTTTATCCCCATATCCACCTGCAAAGGGATTGCCATCTGCTTCCTCCCCAGACATCCGTCGTTTCTCAACCTCGGCAGCCTTCAATCCCGCATGTACTTGAGCTTCAGTCAGAAGTAGAGGTTCACCTTCTTCATATTGGTAGTCCGCACCTGGGGGTGCAGCTGCAACAGCCCTGAACCTCATTCGACGTTCAACGACAATCTCGTCCTCTTGAGATTCTTCCGTATCAGAACTGACGCTCTTGGAGTAATCGCGTATTCGAAACCACATACACTCAGTCATATCAGTGGTTCCTTCAACTATCTCTGGTCGAAAGATGAGCTTTCCAATCAATTCATGACCGGTGCTGAGCCATTCAATCGACGATTGGTCGTCAAAGTCTGCAGCGTCCATTGCTTCCATAGAAGTCAAGCGTTCGTCTGCTGCTGTGGCGATTATAGGCAATGGTATCTCTGCAAGATGCTTCAGTACCAACTTTCGAAGTTGAAGCTCAGTATAGTGTAATCCCTTCACATACTCAACAAGTCCCTTCTCCTTCTTAGACAACGGAGGCGGGGCTTCGTCTTCATCAGTCTCGTTAAGAATCGTTAGCAAGGGGCCCCGCTTGAGCTCTTCGAAGACTTTGGAATCGCTCAAGTCCGTGGTGACTTCTTTTCGACTCAACTCATTTCGCTTCCAAACGAGTTTGCCAAGGGCAGCTCTACTGCGACGGATCGGATCAGAGGAATCATCGGTCACCAAGCTCTGCAATCCCAGAAGTGTTTGAAATTGATTAACTCTAACCAATCGAACCAAAGCCTCCATGATCTGTTTTTGTGTCAATGACGACTGGGTCCCATAGAAAACACCGTCCGAAGATGCAGGATTCACGGCTCTTCGAGTACGACGGCGACCTGTAGGTGCTTCTTCGCTCTCTTCCAACTTTTTGGCCAACGCTTCATCGCTATTGACTTCGTCGGTTGGTTGTGCCTTTGCTGGGGCAGCTGGCGAGACAGAAGCGACGTTCTTTTTCACCCATTTTGCAATAGCCTCCTTCCAGGATGGCCATTTTGCAAAACCTTCATTGATTCCCCGGTATCGCCACTTGTCCCATGCTTTTCGATCTTTGAATATTCGTTCTTGCTCAAGGAGTTCTTGGTGCCGCTGTGATTGGAGCGAGGCTTCCCGGTCGCTGACCACATCCAAAACGAATCGGCAGCGGCTAAAGACCTGTGGATCCAGGCTTTTCAGGTCAGCATACGATTCTCCCGAAACACATTTCAGTACAACCTTGCCCGACGGATAGTTGGGAGCTTCCTGTTCCAGTACAAATTCATCCACGGATTCCAGCGTAGTTGTGTCGAGGCCATGGCCTGCAATTCTCTTGTTGTGACGGATGCGAAGAATTGCTTCGCACAGCGCAGTTTGAACACTTTCTCCCGTCAGGACTCTGGGACGAGCAAGATACTCCAAGAATGCCGGAAAGGTTGGAGTGAGGTACGGATTTTGGTACATGATGTCATTCTCATCATCGGATTCCTCTTCCACCTCCTCCTCCTCATCGTCACTATTTCGCACTGGAGTGAGTCTGCCGCGTTCCATTTCCACGTCTTCCAATTCTTCGTCATCGTCATCGTCGTCTTTCGCACTAAAGTCCTCATCATCATTGTCGTCGCCGCCCTTGGATGAATCCGGAGAATCTGACAAGTCTTCGGCAGCAGTATCCTTGGACTGCTCTTTTGTTTTCCCCCTTCGTTGTTTTCCTCCCGTTTCCACCGATTCTGTAGCTTTCGGAATAGACTTTTCCGTTTTTGGCTTTTCTTCTTTTTGTGGTTCCACGTTGGCTTTTGCTTGTGGACTCTTCTTCGTCTTGTTCTTGGCTTGATTCTCCAATTCCTTCAACCACCACATGGCGACTCGTCCACCCTGTTGGACTGGTGTCGGCAGCATTGGTGCCGAAGGACCTCGGCCTGTTGTCGATGATAGGACAGGTTTCGGTTGCCGTGTGGACCTCCGTTGCACTACTCGGTCATTCGATCCTAGCAAGATTGGCGGTGCCGGAGAGGACGATCGTGGTGGTTGCTGTGAGGATAGATAGTTCCAGGCCCATTCACATCCCGATCGTACCCTCTGTGCCAATGCGGCGGGTGTAACCTGCACATTGTTGGCGGCTACCGACGGAGTTGTATCTGTCGCAGTGGGAGGTTGTAGATAGGACGATGGATTCGTGGTGTAGTACATGGGAGGATGAGGTTCATTCCGGCCCTTTTTCGAAGTGCTAGTATTGGATAGCTCTGGATCTAGCTGCTGTTGCTGCAATGTCGTTTGCAACGCTGCCTCCAATGCGGCCAACAGTAACAGGGTGGAAACTATATTGTTCGATTCCAAAGCATGATCCAGGTTTTGGCGATAGCGTGCTTCGACTGTATCCAGTAGTAATGGTTTCGATCCTCCTGTTGCTGCGGCAGCACCCTCCGACTCCTGCAGATCACTGAGAATCCATTCATCCTCCAAAATGACATCTTCTGTCGTCTCGTATTGAACTCTCCATCGTGGAGGCCACCGCCCCTTGGGCTCTTGATATGAAATGACTTTTCCCTGAAGTGGGTACACGTATCCGGATGATAACATAATATTTCGTTCCACAATTTTGCCCACATGGGGATCGTTGGGCGTGCTGGGAGAGGTTTCCTCACTTTTTTCGGTTTCGACGACGTTATTTTTGTCGTCTGAATTGGTTGTTGATGTCGGAGCGGCAGTATCGTCTTGCATTTCAGCATCAGCACCAGTATCCACCACAGGACTACTTTTCGATTTCTCCGAACCTTCGGACTGTGAGTCGGGCTTTTTCAGAGACGAGGAACCGTTTCTGTCGGCCTCATTTTTCTCTGCCGAGAAAGACTTTCCATCGCCATTGGCAGTCGAGGGCGATTCTGTTTTCACATCCCCTTCCGCTGGATTATTCACACTCATTTTCTCATCAGTTTCGCCTTTCGTATCAACATCATCTGCACCTTGTAAGGGGGCACCGTCCGTGGACACTGGATCGCCCGCAGAGGGAACTGTAGCATCATTTTTTGAGTCCGCCATCATTGACAGGTGAATAACCTTTCTGCTGCGAATATGAAACAGAGGAGCTCTAGCCTTAGTGTATTAAGAGTCTGACGTGGACAAGTGCGTGAAGCAAGTGAAAGCAGAGATCTTGAGTTTGTCTTGTGGTTTCTATTCCTCAGTGGTTGCTGTATACGTTTGACCACAGAATAAATGAAACCAACACAGTTGCTGCGGTCGCGGTGTGCAATACCTCAAGCTAAATTTCGCGAAAGGAATGCTGATGAAATGATGCCAGTCGAAAACCTCCATGGTCTGAACGTATCTTTTGCGTAGAAAATGTACTGGCGATTAGATCTATTTGTTTTGGGGTCGAATAAATCGCTGGAGTCGAACACATTACAGACGATTTCAACTATAGTAGTACGAACAGAAGTCCCACTCTTCTCTCTTTGATGTGTGTTGGGTTCGAGATGCATACTTTACTGTAGCTTTACTATATGAACCTTTCTCTTCGGTGTAAAGATACCGTATATCGGTTTTGTCTTAGTAGATTAAAACTTTGAAGAACAACCTCATGAATTAGCTGTACCTAACCAAAGGGTTTTCCTGGCAGATTTATCGACCATCTGGCCGCGACCCAATGGGGACACCCCGGAAGACTCCCAACCCAGGCCTCAGCATCCTAGCCAGTTTGCCTAAAGGAGGCGGCTTTAGTGCGGATTCTGGAACGTCTCGCACGTAGACCACTTTTTTACTTTCGGGATCGAGTTCATAAAACGAAACGCCTCTGATGGAAGCGACATCATCTTCGGCCTGACTTTCCAAACGGATTTGCCAGGTCAAACAGGTGCTATCGATACCATCGCAAAATCGTTGGGGCCGGAATTCAATGCCCGGAAACGAAAAATCTTCCAAGAACTGCCGTACCTCTGTCTGTCCCTGCATGGGATTCTTAAAATTGAAGTCGCGGTAGCAGATGGAATCGTCGAACAATCTCATAACCTCGTCAATTTCGCTTCCCTGAACGTCAAGAAACAAGTATTTGACCAATTCATTGGCTGTTTTGGGATCCTTCTGGGTGTATTTTGGCTTTTCGGAACTGGGTTTGGCGTCTTTGGTGACAGCTTTGAGAAGTTTCACTGTTAAATTGCCAGGTTTGAAGAGCGGTTCTGGAGTTTCCATCACATATTGAATCTGTCCCATATCATTCAATTCGACAAAGGTCGTTCCACGAAGGCCTTCTTTGTTTCCACTCACCCACGTCCAGCCAAATCCACAAGCTGTTGTACCATCACTGATCTTGTCGATGCGAACATCACCACGGCCCTTTCTCTGTGCAACCTTTGCTTGCATGTGTTTCGTGACATCCTAATTTCAACCCAGTAGTGGTAATGGTAACAACATTGAACAAGTCTTGTAAGGACTTCGACCTTGATTCAATATAGCAGTAACATGAGAGAGAGAAACTCACTTCTTTGCCGACAAAGGGCTTTCGCTCGAAACAATCGTTGTATTCGACATTGCTCGCACAAGCATTCCCAAAGGCAATGGCACCAGCTTCAGTGGCAAAACACTTTTCCTCTTCGACCAAGGATTTCACCAAGTCTCTTGCTTGAAAAGAAGAGGTCAAGGCATGAGATACTGCCGACAAAAGATACAAGGAAACAAGTAGCTTCATACTACTAGTACTGCTCTCTGTTTCCTATGACAAGTCTGAGTTGAATCGGAGTTGGCGGGAGTATTGTGAATGGGGATGGGTGAGCGCGTCGAATTCGTAAAGATCCGATTCAAGCACGATCCGCTTAGAATAGTACCGTTTCTGCATCCATAAGATATGGGGGCCAACACGAGTTGGGCGGGAATCATCGGATTTGAGTTTGAATGTTTCACGAGCACATCTGGAGGATGACGTCATATCAGCGAAACTTAAACGCTTCCGTTGAAGAGATCAATTTAGTACGAGGTTTTATCGTGGGCATCTACAGGGCACTATTTAACTTTGTACACGGACATTTCGCGGACCTTTTGAATATTGAATTTCCTTCATTTATCTTGATAAGTATTGGTCATCTCGTCGCCGGGCCATCTATCACAGTTCAAACAATTTGAATGAACCGCCCACAAGAGTCACACTGGGACAAGATAGATCCATACTTTCTACTTCTCGCGTCCTTGATCAGCGACGTATAAAAGGAACTTCACTTCTGAACCACGCACACGAAACCACAGCATCGAAAGAATGAAGCTACTAGCAATCGCAACCCTTGCGTTCCTTCTAGTGGATACCGTATCCTCCAATTCCTTGGAAACGATTGATGGCGGCAATTTGAGGTTTTTGCGCAGCGTAAGTAGCATATAGGCTGCATAACAGATTTCTTCTTCTAGCTTGCACCAGTAAGCATGATTGGCTCACCGCTGTGTTATTTGTCGATCACCTACAGAAGACTGGCTCAAGTGGTTCGAAGTCTGCCAAGAAAACCAAGAGTAGCAAAGAAACCAAAAAGTCCTCGTCGAAATCGTCCAAGAAATCTAGCAAGAAGTCATCGGTGGATACTCCAATGCCAAGTATGGCTCCTGTTACGGCTGCACCAGTAATGGACAGTGCAAACAGCGCAGTCAGCTATGACAGCACAGTCAGCTACGACAACACGGTCAGCTATGATAACGCAGTCAGCTACGACGACCCGGTTAGCTATGATAACGCAGTCAGCTATGACGAACCTATGCCATCTCCTGCCGAAAGCTACGACAACACGATCAGCGACGACGAGCCAATGCCTTCACCAGTAGGCACATCGACGGATGATCGTTCAGGAACCGAATCACCATCGCTTTCTGGAACTATTGATATTCGCACAAAACGTCCCACAGTTGCACCAGTTCCTCAGCCTCCTGTCCAGCGAGTACCAACTGCAACTCCGACTTCGGCTCCCACCCCACTACCTGACCGTGCTGCAACTTCAGGACCGTCGACAGGAGGAGAGATTGTCGTTACATCTTCGCCGACTCTCAGTCCAACAAGGGCTCCTACTGTCAGGCTCACAATGGCTCCAGCTACACCTGCACCCACTAGGACCCCAACCCAAGCACCAACGACCTCGAATCCTACTAGTGGACCAACCGCCACGATCCGAGCGGGCGATGATGATGATGATGGAGGAGAAATTCCTTTGATTTCTATTTTGCAAGCCCGTATCGCACCGAATTCCTACTATGTTGGTGCCGAGTTTGAAGATCCAGATTCGTACCAGATGGCCGCTCTTAGAAGAGTCGAACAGCAAGTTGGCGTCCAATGGATGGACGATAGCAAGCTATATCAGTACTACACACTGTATTGCATTTTCGTTTCTACGAATGGTTTTGTATGGAAAAATGCCCAAGGATGGATTGGCACTGACCTGGACCCCTGTAGTGGCTGGAATGGCGTGACTTGCGACGACGAAGGTTTCATTGTGGGAATCAATCTCAAGGACAACGGGCTCGCTGGTATATTTCCACCCGAAGTAGCACTATTGGCCTCCGACGGTGAAAAAAGTGTCGGAGCCGGAAAATTGAGAAGCCTTGACCTGTTCAAGAATGAAAATTTGACCAATGGAAACGACAGCTCTTGGATTTCTCATCTTGGAGCCGGTTTGCGTACGTTCATTGCAATATTCAATGTTGTCTTCGACATAATGACAAGCTTACATCGCGTGTTTTCATTTCTGCATTTTCAACAAGCACAGAATACCTATATCTCGGATCAACGGGCTTTGTAGGTGCTATTCCCAGGTTGCCAACAGGACTGGTGGAGTTTGACGCTTCCCATACTTCGATTGACGGAGGTCTCACGGCTTCGAACTTCGAGGGGTTGGACGCCTTGACTTGGCTCTTCCTCGACGGGTGCGAGTTTCAGTCATCCATTCCAACGGAATTTGCACTACTACCGAGCCTAGAATACTTTTACATCAGTGATGCTCAAATTACCGGAGACCTTTCATACCTAAAAAATATGCCTGTTCTCTTTGAACATTTTGCTTCAAACAATCCCGAGTTGGTACGTTTGATGGACACCCATGTCTCGTTGATGACTATACGATGACCTCACTCTTTTTGACATCCGACACTACTCAGGGCGGAGCGCTTCCTAACTCTATTGGTGACATGGAAAGTCTAGCCTCCCTAAAACTTAGCGGCTGCGGCATTACTGGAACAATTCCGTCAAGCATTGGAGACATGTTCAATTTGCAAAAGCTTTGGTTGAATGACAACAAACTGACGGGAGAAATTCCTGCAGAGTTGGGACGGCTAATGGCAATCCAAACGCTTGAAGTAGAAGGCAATGACCTCTCTGGAAGTTTTCCAGGGGCTATTTGTGCCTTGAAGGATACTGGTTTCCTGGGAAAACTTGGAGCTGACTGCTTGGAACTAGAGGTATGTGATTCGTTGCCATTTTCGATGTCTGTGCTTGATTTTGTCTCAACATGTCGATGCTCTGGTTCTTAGTGCGATTGCTGTGACTGTTGCTCGACGGAGATGTGCCAAATGACGTAGTGTTGATGTTGTACAGGAACATACGGAAACGATGATATCGAATCGTTTTCATTTTGATTGAAAAAGGACAACCTATTCCCCACTCCGATATTGCTCATTCTGTTTTAGTCTTCTGGCTTGGATGAGAACTGTATCGAACGTTCATAATACAATATTTACCACATCGATATTGCTGCTTTCTAAATGAAAATGTCAACCAAACATCTAGTCTTTTCTCGCAATGCACATCGCCCTCCAGGTCACAAACACCTGATGAAACTGTGATGTTGACCTAAGATTTTTTGACGTTAGTCATAGTAGTCGATGATTCGTTGCTCTCATGCGCACTCCTTTCCGGACGACTGAGACTCACGACGAAGTTTGGGTTCGGATTGCTTTGAAGTTTTGAATGGAGGATATTTCCGCCGATCCATCAATCTCCATCCTGTTGCCTCATACATTGAACAAGCAACGACCCCACAAACAACCATGAGAGCTTCCGTTTTTTCTGCTCTTCTCGTCGTGTCTCAGGTATCCGCCTGGGCTCCTCGAGTGCCACAATCATCAATCAAGGTTAAGTCGCCGTCGGTTTCGGAAGGATCAGTGACTTCCTTCAATCCCTTTGACCTTGATGAAGATCGGTCGCTGCTGGCATCGCAGAACGAAAGAGATATCAAAGCAGCAGTCTTGTCAACCATTGCCCTAGGGACTCCTACGGTTGCATCGGCGGCTCAGTCGGCAGTTCCCGCCGCCTTCGCAGCCTATGGACACTACTTGTCCTTGCTGGGGATGCTGGCTTGCGTCATGATTGAAAGGCTGACAATCCGACCAAATATGTCGGAGAAGGAAGAAGATCTTGTTGCATTTGCAGACGCTGGGTTCGGAGTCTGGGGTGTGATAGTTGCCTACACTGGATATTTGCGTACATTTTCCTTGGAAAAGGGATTCGATTTTTATGCGCATGAACCAATCTTCTGGCTCAAGATAGCCTTCGTCGGGGTCTTTGGAGCAGGTACGACAGGCTACATTTTGGCATTCGTTTCAGTTTGGATGGTTTAACGAACGCTCATCTCTTGTCTCCGATTTTTCTTTGCAGCTTCATTCTTCAACACGACCCAGGTAATCAAGCGAGCAGTAGCAAGGCGCAATGGGGAATTCGAACCAATGAGCGAGGCTCTCGCAAAACGAATGATCCAAATTTGCAACGCTGAATTGACAGCACTTGCCGTAATTCCTCTCACGGCAACGTTGATGGCTAGGGGTGTATACTATTCTCAATCGATTCCTTGGGAAGCAGAGGCTGGGCTTGCGGCTGTAGTATTTGCAGGATTAAGTTACAAGTACCTCAGCGAAGCCTTTGCCTGGGAGGATTAGAAATAATTCGGGCGATATTTGGACTTAGCGCAAACCTTTTTAGCAATCGTAAAGTCTTGGGCCGTCCTTAGCCTTTTGTCCTCATCTGCCAGGTTAGAACACTTTGAAACTACTAGAGCAGGACTCAATGCTCGCCTTTCTACATGTCCGATAGCAAACCTCTCTTGGAAGAACTGCGAATGGACTCGGATATCAACAGATCAAATCCAATAAGCTGGTGCTTGCATGCCATTCAATTGGTAACAACAATCCTAAGACCTAATCATTAATATAAAGCTATCAACAACTCTCTCTCTTCGGAAGAGTTCGATGAACGTCGTAAGAGCAAAGAGTGGGATCGAGGTCACAAAGAATTCGTCAGAACAAGTACCCGGATATACTAGGAACCCGGATTATAAAAGAACCCGGATATGAACCACCTCATTCACGCGATCTACTCTCATAAACAAATGAAGCCACCATGGAGTCATGACCGACTTGAGACCAAGGCATCGCTCTCCTCGCTGGCTTCTTCTTGGTAGAAATGCAGCTTTCGTCTCACCATTAGCTTGTCTTCTTTTATTCCTCTTTTCGGGTCCTTCGTTCGACTCCAAGGGCTGCAAGAACAAGGAACAGAGTTCATTTCCTTTGGAATCGCTGGATCGATTCTACAACCATCCCACTGACTTTTGCCAGAAATTGCCCGATGCGTCTGCCACATATCTATGGAGCAAAATCGGTCCTCCGAACCGAAAGATACCGTCGAGGGCGTTGAAGCGAGCAATATCAAATTCTCCTTCAATAGGGTCATTGCAACATCTTTTTTCCAATCTGGACAATCTTTCGGAACCAGTGGATATCGTTGTCTTGCTTCCAAACAGCAACGCAAATTGGCCCCAAGCACTGCACGATCTTCTCGGCTCTATATTTGGATCGGACTGGATAAGGATACATTCCACCACGGAAGAAACGCCCGAGGTGACGGCTGCTGATGTTGTGATCGATGCAAGAGCAACACGAGAGATGGAAGAAATAAAAGCCAACTTTGCAGATTTGGTAGCTACGCCAGATGCATCAATGGCATTGCATCATTTGAAGCAAAGAAATATTCGATCTATTCTTTTGAACAAGGACGCCTGTCCTCTCTTGATCATTGTCGATGATATTCCTCTTTCAGGAAAGTTGCTTTCAGATTCTGTCTACTCGCGGACCGTTCAGCGATTGGCACATTGGTATCAGGTTGGCTACATTCATTTGTCTAGTGCTTCTTATCCGATCCAAAACCTAGAGCAAGCCATCAGCTTTGCATTCCTGGAATGGACTATCGACTACTGCAGCAGTCCAACTCCGGAAGAAACCACGTCGGTTTTGCTACCTGGCGTGCAGCGATTGATAGACTCTGTGGTCCCTCCACCGCTGGAACTGGATACAACTTGGCAAACGATTAGCGGACAGTGGAAGGCGGCAGGCATCCAACAACAGAGTTCTTGCAACTCATAGAACTGATGGGTCGACCAAACATGCAACACAAGCCTTGCAGGAATTGATGGTTGTTCAAGTCAGGGTGCCTTGCACTGCCTTGGTTCATTCTTGCCCCTCTAGCCATCGCCTTCTCAACAGTTCCTTCTGACTTGCAACGCACGCATCGCAGATACAAATAATAATACAGAAAAAGAAATCCCGCTTGAAATTATTGGGAACTAAATCAATCAAGCGAACGGGGGAATGTTATATGCAATCATCTCTTTTTCTGGTTACGTCACTTCTTACAAAAACTTTTACGATGTAAACTTCTACTACTTCTTGTTGCATTTATTGTTTTTGTTGGTGCCTCGTTGCAGTCAATCCTAGCCAACGTACTCTGTCAACTTCGAAAGTATCTCGATCATTTCATCTTACTCGTTCATTAGTGTCTCAAGATCCTCTAGCTCTTGTTCTTTTGGCCAACGTTCCGACAATGTTGATGTAGCGGGCCATGGACGACGACCCAGAAACCTTATTGGTGTTCCTGTTTCCCTTGCAATGATAGCCTTGACACGAGCTTCACAGTTGTAATTGTCGGGATCTCCTTGACAATGTCCCATCCCCGCCCTCGTACGTTTGCGAATAGCCTGAGTTGAATCAATGGGCAAACTGCGTCTGAGAGCACGGACCACTTCTAACTCAGTCACCTTCTCACATTTGCAGATGACGTTTTGTGACATTATCCTCACATTCTTCTGGTCATAAGAATCATTTTTCCCCGGAGGACCCATTTTCAAACCTTTCAAACCGTTCTTTGGAGTAATAATTGGGGCACGTTGTGGATTGAACGTTTGATCCTTTTTCATTTTGCAACCGGATTCTTCCAGGAGTCTCACTACGTCCACGGCAATTGCAGGAGACCCGGCCAAACCAGGAGAGTCGATGCCCGCAACATGGATCATACGGCCATCAGCTGCCGAGTTTTCAATAATCCAGTCTCCTCTGTCGCTCTTGGCTCTGGCCCCACAGAAGGCATGGATGGTTTCTTTTGCATCGAACGATGGCACCAGGTTCTTGCATTTGCTTAAAATGTACTTTTGCACTTCGGAAGCTGACATGTTTTTGTCCTCCGGCTTGTACATATCACGCGCTGTTGGACCTAGGATTAAGTTGCCCCAAAGTGTGGTTTGGACCAAAACTCCCTTTCCCTTGACTGGATCAGGGCATGGGAACAACGTCTTCGTAGTCAAATGGCCTTGGTTTCGATTTAGCAAGATGTAGTCTCCCAATCTCGGTTTGATACGGAAGCTCTTATCTCCAATCATCTTGGCTATCTTGTCAGAATAGCTCCCAGCACAATTAATGATGAATTTCGCGTTCACAGTTTCAATGTCTATTGTCTGCCCTTGCTGAATCTCCCGAGATCCACTTCCTCCAACCTTCATAGCCTCCACGGATACTTTGTCGCCTCCTTTTGATTCCAGTGCGCCTGCTTTCATAACTAATGTTTTCACCGGTGTGTTCGGTCTCACGTAAACCGACGCAGGAATAAGATACTTGTGCCCGAGAGCTGCAAGGAGCAGCATTACAACGGTAAACCCAACCAACAGCGGTACAAAGGTAGGTTGTAGTACACCGACTGAACTGCCAAGAGAAACGCCCAAGACAGGGAGCACTCCAATCACAGCCAATTCGGTCAAAGTTATTTTCCGAAAGCCACCCTCTCTCAAAGCAACAGCGAAAGGTTTGGGTTCCCAGTAGTTTACCGTCAATTTAAAGCCATCCTTAGAAGGTTCAATTCCAGTGACCTCACGACGAATTCGCAATTCGACCCCATTGTCTACAGCATTTTCTGCAAGTGCAATTGCAAATTCCTATGTTTAGAGAAGGAGAGAGAGGAAGCAGATGAGTATTCCAAGTGCCACACACCGATTCCATCAACCAGTACTACTCACATAGGGGATCACGTTTCCAGCATCCGGAGAATAGAGCGCAGCTACGGCGTTGGGATTCACGTTGGGCTCCATTTCAAACAATTCCTTCTTTTCAAGAATTTTGAGGTTCTTTACGCCGTTTGTTTCTCCGCGTTTCAATAGGTCTTCTAAGATCTTGACTTCCTCCTGGCTAGTCGCCAAGACAAGGCTTCCATTTTTCTGATATCCAAACTTTAAGTCTCTGTCTAGATCAGGAAACATTTGATTGCCCGGCCAGCAATACTTCGAACGATTGGTCCCGGGTTTATCATCGTATCCAGCATGGACAATCCCAGAGTTACCTTTTGTAGCTCCTTGACTAACGTCGTCGGCGGCTTCAAGCCAGAGCACAGTCAACTCATACTTGGCCAGCTCTCGAGCAATGGCAGCGCCGATGCATCCTGCACCGACAATCACCACATCATAATCCGTACCGTTGCTTTTCAATGAGGAAGCGTTGGGACGAGATTTCGACCGAGGACAAGGTCCTTCGATTTTGCATCCTGAGCACTGATCCTCAATGTTGGTGAAGACCCCATCGCAGTCTTCCAGATCCAACCATTCGCCAGCGTGATAAACACCCTTCACGCCATGCTGACGGGTAGCGGGCGGCATTTTATTGTTTGTCGACTTTTGAGAACTTCAAACAATGATATGTGAACAAATCTTCTCCTTCTGTCCAAGAATTTGGCACTTGGCAGACAATTGGCTGGCGATGTGGTGGGTGGTGACTGGTGACACTTCAGCATGCAAAGAACAACACAAATAGATCTTTGGGCATCGAAAAGTAGACTCATTTGACTCATGCAACGGACGGCATTCACCAGCCAACAGAGCAAATTTTTGGAAAAGCGCTGGCCGTCCCAGGTAATAAATCGCAACATTTATCGGCCGGTTATGGCGGTTATATCAGCGATATCTCTATCTCTTTCTGTGCACAATCTCGTAAAATGGTCCTTGACGCAACGTCTATCGATGCTGATGCATTCTTCCAAGATGCGGATCAGATGGGAATTCCCATTGCCTGTCTCAACCAGTTGTGGAGCGAAGAAATTGTGACTGTCCAAGATCTTGAGGAGATCCCTGATTCAGATTTCGAGACAATCCTCTTCCATCAAGCTGAACTTATTCCTGTTCCAAATGCTCAAGTAGCTCCTGGCCAGCTGTCCCTACCCTTCCTTTTCCACGGTCTCGTCAGCTCAAAAGGAGTGCCAGTCGCTTTGTAGGTAGCTGCAAGAGCAGTTCGGTACTATGAGACGACCGGTCGGGCCCTAACCAACGAAAATATGAGGTGGGACGTGGTTCTGATGAATTTCGATGGAGCATGGGAAGCTCTTTTACACCGCAAGAAATACCGTCGTCTCGATACCCCTAAGATATCTCGAACTCTGCCTATTTTGAAATGGCTAGGTGCATTCACTGACTTCTTGGACTGTGTGATTGGAGCGCGAATGATTCCTCTGGCATACTATTCGTGACGATGCGGTCCCAAATGGCCCACTACCGGCTCTTGCAGCTGGCCAACCAAATCTGAAGAACGTGGATCTGTTGAATCCGAGCTCATTGTTCGTGCCTCTCATGGCCATTCTCTCTTCCAGTCCAACAATGGAAAGCTATACCTTTTCCTTGAAGAAGCAACCCGTGGCACTGATTGTGAATACTCAGTTGAGCCCTTCCAACAAGAAAGCGATGGTCGGGCAGCGATCTTTGCCGTAGTTAGACATCATGCCGGTAAACACGAATGGGAAGACATGATTGCTTGATTGCTTCTTCAACAAGTCTCAGCGTCAAGAGTTGCCCCAATATCGCCAGGCTACTCGCAACAACAAGAAGAGGAAAAGGGGAAAAATCTGATGGCGAAGTCCAGCCCAACAGCAAGAAGCTCAAAGCTGCTGTGGGAGAACCGCAGCCCTTGGAGTCCAATGGCGGAGGATGTTTGCAAGTCTTGAGCTACTTTTGATGATCGATTCTGGGCCTATATCACGTCTATTTACCTGTCCTGGCCGGAACCGGTGACCAAGCCCCCTGCCCTAGGCTACATCGTCTTTGCTAATGCGAAATCAGAAGCTCCAGCTGTTTTAATCAGCACAATCCTGGGTCGCATCAAAGGGAAAGAAGACCACGATACTATGCTGGCCCAGTGGTTTATTGCAAAGTGAACTTCCACAATATTCTTGGCCCTACGAAGCGCAAGCTTCATTCGCTTCCAAAAATCGGAACTGTCTTTGTGCAGGGTTGTCTAGACCCTAATTAGCTACTTATTCGCCAGATCTATCTCCATTGCACATAGAGTTTGCAGTCTCCCTTTCCAGTTGTATCTACAAGCTGCAATCTCATTGTAGTCGTCTAGACTCTAACAAGCGTTGTCAATGATTCTCATAGTGTTTGAACTCGCCGTATCGGAAGGAGTTTTCAACTTTATGAATCAGTCTGAGCACCCCAAGGCACAACAGTGTGGAGACTCTAGCAAGGTTGTATTGTAGTCCCAGAACAGAGAGAGCCATCACTACGTAGGTGGAACGTCTAATTTTCTTCAAGCGCTGTAAACCAGCTTGGCAATGCTTGCAATGAGAAGTGTGTTGGGACCAACGGTCGAACATTACGGATCTTGGCAACGGCGGAGGGAGAGGATGTGACACATCCCTGCTGACGTACTTATCATTCCATTTCCGAAGTGCGGTGATGCAGCGATCAGCTTGCGCCGGCATGTAGTAGTCGGGGCGTCGTTCGCGCGCTTGTTCCTGAAAATGCAGGAATGCAAGATCTGAATCGAGAAAACGATTGCTCAGCTGATGAATAAGCCACATCGGAAGGCTTGCAAACACCTTGGCCATGAGACTGTTCTTCTTCCTCTTCTTCTTCACTTCAACATTGCCTTCTTCTTCGCCGTTATCTGTATCCGCTGTAGAATTCGTTCTCCATGTAAGAATGATGCCCCTCGACCAACCTGGTTTTGTTGGGATGCAAATGGCAGACAATCGGAAAGGTCGGCGAGCTTCTGTCCTGAAGATACCATTGTAATGCACAATGAATGGTGCCCGAAATCCTCCATTGCCCTTCCTCATCATCCCCATAGTCCGATCTTCCCACTCGAAAGAAAATCCTTCTTCACCTTTCTCATTTGGGATTGTCATGTTGATGGGAATGGCATCTGTGCGTTTCCCCTGCAGCCCGTGATGGGCAAAGGGGACGTGGCTTGGATCTATTAAATTCTCTACAAGTGTCGCCCATCCATAGGGTAAATCACGGGTATATGTTGGTGGGTCGTCAGGAAAGCCCTTCATCATTTCCTCGGGATGTGCCCCCGGTCTACCTATGACCGACAACACATCCTCTTCCCATGGCCAAATCCACAAAATGTTCTTCTCTACTTGCGTTGGGTACGTAGTGGCACAAGATCGCTTCGAGGATATCGCTACACTTTCAGCCTCGGCTGTCAATTGGGGGACGCGAACGCAATTTCCTGTAGAGTTGAATTCCCAGCCGTGATAGGAGCACTGCAAGTTTCCAGAGGCTCGGTCCACACGGCCCTCAGACAGGGGAGCCAGTCTATGAGGACAAACATCATCAACTACAACCCAAGTTCCAGCGTTGTCTTGATATGCAGCATATTTTTGTCCTAAGAATTCGACTGGGGTGGGCCTATCAGGATCGAGTTCATAAGTTGAAGCGATTGGGACCCAAGTTCTCGGAAAAGTCTTTGAAGACAAGGAAGCTGTACTTTCCCTGGCTGGAACCGAGAGGCTCCAAGTATACTGGAATATTGAGATCAAGGCGATGCATGCATATTGAGCATTTCCACCCAACATGACTTCTGGTGTGGTTTGGTAGAAATATGAAGAGAATCAGTAGAGCGAGAGTTAGGTTATTGTTGGTGCCGATGGACATGCTGTCAATTGTTTGCAGAGAAGAAGACATTGGTCTTGAAAGTCATCGAAGCCAATCATCGGAGCCAATCAGAGTTATTGCTGGCTCTCGAAATCTAATAGAAACCCGGATCTGTGAGGTGGACTGTGGTTTTTGAGACGACAAGTCCGACTTGAGTTCACTGCTACTTTGGGCCGTCCTGTTTCAAGATATTGTTCTTGATTTTGTTCCAAAGGATGTGTTACTACGTTCGCCCAGTTGCGTTCTGCTAAGTGACCTTCCACAATATCGTTGGCGTAGCTTCCATTCACTTCTGACCCTAATACATGGAGATTGCACTAAGCAAATTGGAACTCTCTTGATGCAGAGTTGTCTAGAACCAGATTACCTACTTATCAGCCAAGGGCATCTCCATTGCTGTCTTGCTGAGTTAGTAGTTTCCATTTCGATCGCAGCTACAAGTTCAAATCTCAATTATATCGTCTAGTCTTTAATGTCGCTAATGATTCTCATAGTGTTTGAACTCGCCGTATCGGAAGGAGTTTTCAACTTTATGAATCAGTCTGAGCACCCCAAGGCACAAAAGTGTGGATACTCTAGCAAGGTTGTATTGTAGTCCCAGAACAGAGAGAGCCATCACCACGTAGGTGGATCGTCTAATTTTCTTCAAGCGCTGTAGACCGGCTTGGCAATGCTTGCAATGAGAAGTGTGTTGGGACCAACGGTCGAAAATTACGGATCTCGGCATTGGCGGAGGGAGAGGATGTGACACATCCCTGCCGACGTACTTATCATTCCATTTCCGAAGTACGGTGATGCTGCGATCAGCTTGCGCCGGCATGTAGTAGTCGGGGCGTCGTTCGCGCGCTTGTTCCTGAAAATGCAGGAATGCAAGATCTGAATCGAGAAAACGATTGCTCAGCTGATGAATGAGCCACCTTGGAACCCATGAAAGCACTCTGGTCATGAAACTTTTCTTCTTCCTCTTCTTCTTCACTTCGACACTGCCTTCTTCTTCGCCATCGTCTGCATCCGTTACGGAAGTAATAATGATGGCCCTCGACCAACCTGGTTTTGTTGGAATGCAAATGCCACACACTCGGAACCGAGTTTCTGCCTTCAATAGACCATCGTAATTCACAATGAATGGTGCCAGAAACTTTATCTGTCCCTTCCTTATCATCCCCACAGTCCGATCTTCCAACTTGAAAGAAAATCCTTCTTCACCATTCCACTTCGGGATTGTCATGTTGATGGGAATGGCATCTGAGCGTTTCCCCTGCATACCATGATGAGCAAACGGAACGTGGCTTGGATCCATTAAATTCTCTACAAGTGTCGCCCATCCATAGGGTGCATCACGGGTATATGTTGGTGGGTCGTCAGGAACGCCCTTCATCATTTCCTCGGGATGTGCCCCCGGTCTACCTATGACCGACAACACATCCTCTTCCCATGGCCAAATCCACAAAATGTTCTTCTCTACTTGCGTTGGGTACGTAGTGGCACAAGATCGCTTCGAGGATATCGCTACACTTTCAGCCTCGGGTGTCAATTGGGGGACCCGAACGCAATTTCCTGTAGAGTTGAATTCCCAGCCGTGATAGGAGCACTGCAAGTTTCCAGAGGCTCGGTCCACACGGCCCTCAGACAGTGGAGCCAGTCTATGAGGACAAACATCTTCAACTACAACCCAAGTTCCAGCGTTGTCTTGATATGCAGCGTATTTTTGTCCTAAGAATTCGACTGGGGTGGGCCTATCAGGATCGAGTTCATAAGTTGAAGCGATTGGGACCCAAGTTCTCGGAAAAGTCTTTGAAGACAAGGAAGCTGTATTTTCCGTGGCTGGGGCCGAGAGGCTCCAAGTATACTGGAATAATGAGATCAAGGCGATGCACGCATATTGAGCATTTACCACCAACATGACTTCTGGACTGTTGTCACAACAATGGTGCCTAACAATTTTATGGGGACATAATATCTTTTTTTATTAAAATACTAGTAGCTGCCAGAGATTTTAAAAAAGACCCGGTCACAAACCAAAATGACTGTACGAGTAATCCACCAATAGAACGCCAAAGTGCAACGATTCAAGAGACCACACGTCCGACTAGAGCTCCCAAGGATGGTCAGTACTTTGTTGGATACTGTAGTAGTGCTTATTTGTTTCATCTAAGAATAACTGCAAGTGTAAGGAGGAGCACGAACTTTGAGAGGAAGGCGTCCTGCAGAGTACACTGATAGAAAACAGAGCTAACGAGTGAAATACTAGAAAGAAGAGATGGAACAGAAAGATGGTTTCTGCTTCACTTTGGCAATCGATAGTTGAAAGCTTCCGACAACCCGTGGTCGTCTTTGAGGACATCTTTCATCGTTTCCCAGTCATTTGTGGCAAACATCTTGTTGAAAGTTTCTAAAGGCTTTCCATATTTGATAAAAGTAGAGACAATTCCGGTGCTACGGTGGTTTCCATGCCCGTCACCAAAGTTGGCAGAGTCGTGAAGTATCTGGAACTCTGCGATTGGATCGAAACGGCCACCAATGCAACTGCAGATTTCTTCCACAAGTGGCATGGGACGAAAAATCACATCCTCCAGACGCACCATGACTAGGGGAAAGCGTCGTTCCTGGAAATATTGGAGGTACCAGTCCCGCCATACGTGAAGTAGGGAGTCGTAAGACACTGTCTTGTATCCAAATGACGCTGTAACTGGGTTTGTTAGATTGAGAGCAACGTCGCATATTTCAGGTATGTGTTTCCATTGCAAGGAATAGCTGTGTTGGCACAAAGCGTACATCCATGTGATTGGATGCCGCACCGTAACAACAGGCAAGACTGCAGTTTGATTGATGTACTCTCTATCTCTGGCGAAATATTGCATCCTTGCTTCCGCTGGACTGTGTTTGCCCCTTATATACAATCAGTTTGATAAGTCCTCATGATAAAAGATAATGACATAGTTTCATCAAACTGAAACTCACCATGGGACCTGCCACTGAAAAAGTCTCCTCCCGCGCACCCCTTCTGGAGGAACGCAGTTGTTGATCAATAGCTTGTGTACAACATTAGTTCCTGTGGAGAAGAGGCCGGCAGGGCCAATAATTCTATTTCTTTCGGATACAGTCTCTCGATAAGCTTGACATCTTTCTAAACCATAAATGACAGGTTCACTTCCATAATTTGAAACAATCTGCGACCACGGAGGCAGGTTTCTCAAAGCCTCTCCGTCTATCATAGAACGGGCGACCCCCAGATATGCCAAAGTCTGCACCGTTTTCTCTATACTGGACTCATCAAGCGAGGAATTTCCTGGAGGAAATTGATCGGGATTGTGGGCCTGATGGTTAACTTTCAGAGGAGCAAAGGGATGCCGCATGTACGAGGACTTTGAATGTCTAAAAATGATATCCTTCATGTCCATGCTTTCTAGATCAAAGTAGCCTGTCGATGCACTCTTCTTCGGTGGAGGATCGGTCAGCGTAAAACCCCATAAGCAGAATCGAAACACAAAGAACTGGATGCAGCATCCCAACCCAACGCAGTACGATAGCCGGACCGCCATTCCCTTCCGTAGTGGGCGAAGGTGATCACGTTTCATCGAGCCATTGTCTAATTGGAGCAAGCTGACATAAGCGTTTCTGACATGTTAGTTTAGGTCTTGCGCTTATCGTTTGCTATGCCAGCCAATATGGGCAATGGCATGGCCGTTGCCAAACACGCAATATATGGTAGTCCACCGAGTCGACGTTTTGGCTTCGAAATGTCCTAGATTTAGGTAGTAGAGTAAAGCAATCTATCAGGGTAGCTAGCAGTCACAATCATCTGTATTGATATGGACGCTCCATTCTTTTTAATAACCTTTTAGCAACAGCAACCATTATGGTTGATGGACCTCTCGCCCTACCGCTTTTTCATAAACGTCATCTTTTTCTTCACCCATTCAAATCGCGGGGAGCCCCCTCTCTCTGAATCTTCACGTCTTGGGGTTTTAGGTGACATGGCAGACACCGTCACTTCCACGGCACTTTGCCAGCGGCGAGCTAAGTGCAAACTCTTGCTTCGTGCAGAGATTCGGCTCTTCACATCCACCGTTCGATCCGACTTTGAAATATTCTCGTTTTCGGTAATTTTGCCTACGTCAGGTTCCCAACTGTTCTTGTTAGAGTCCGTAACATCAGCCGACGACAGGGATACGCTCGCAACCGCTTCTGTAATATCAGAAACGACGGTTTCTCCGTCATCAAAAGCGACGACGTCGCCCTCCTTTACCGGTGCAGATGTCAGTTTGTTCCTTGTTGTTTTTGCAGCGGATTTCGTTTTGGTAGTACTTGGCCGATTACTGCTTCGTCTTTTGGGAATGGACGGAGGTTCTGCGACAACAGGGTTGTGATTACCTGCTGTTTCGGTACCGCCTGTGTCTATTGCGAACGGCAGCGGAAGATGAAGCGCGGGATCGGGATCGCCATCTTGCCCGTTGGGGGAATGCCCCGAGTGTCTCGGAGTACTCATCCAACGATCTTGGTCAGCATTTCTGCTTACTAACTCTGCGCGCGGGGGTGAGACTTTAGGAGATCTCTTTGTTGCTTTCTTCTTGAGCTTCTTGTCCCGTGCTCTGGCAGCTTCTTTCTCTTGTTCGGTAACCCTGTCAGACCACGGCTTGATAGATTCCTTAGTAGTAGTAGTAGGCTCTGAAGGTGTTGGAGACACATCCTTTGACAGGTGGCGAACGTGCTTCGAAAGCAGGAAACGTTTCCCGCCTTCTCTATCGCCCAAGTCTTCAATTCCATTCGAACTATCTGCTTGAGGATGTGGTTTCTGTAGGTCCATGTGTCTTGGATCATTTTTCAAGCTCAATTTGTCGTTTTCCACTGGATCATCCTTGCTAGAAGCGTTCTCTGATTTGTTTGATTCTTCGCCATTTGACGAGTTGTCTCTGTCAACTTGCCGCATGCCTTTTCTTCGGGCTTTTCTCTTCGTCCGCCGATCGATCCTTTTGGGCCTATCAGCTGCGTCCGAATCTTGGCTGTGCTCCCTTGAATTTGTGCCATTTTTCTTTCTGCCTTTTCGACTTGGTTTTCTCTTTTTTCGTAAGTCACGGTGGAATTCTTGTGAATCCATCTCGACCCCTGATTTTCTCCCTCGAATAGTACCTTTGACTGCCCATAACGTTCCGTTTGAGCTGTTATCATCATCCGCATCCTGACTAACAGGTGATGAATCCATACTTAAGCTTTGACTTCTCTGACTTTCACGCGTTCGCGACGATCGGCGCCGGCGACGACTACCCGTAGAAGAACGCCTCTTGTTGGCCCTCTTCTCATCCTCAGTGACAGTTTCATGAGCAAACACTTTAACCCAGTCCATTTTCTCTTTTCGATGCGACTCGAATCTAGGCGAAGATTGTCTTTTTCTGCATGCGGACAAGGACCTCCGTACAGGAGGGGGTGTGAACTCAGCAGACCATACATTCTTTTCGGCGACAGTCTTGGCTTCACCAGTCGTTTTTGGGGTGGCCGGTTGTTGGTCAATGAAATAGTCAAGATCTTTGCTCCTTTGACTTTTTGAGTATTCCATTTCAGAGTTTTCGATTTCAGTATCCCCAGCAATTTCAGTATCCCCAGCAGTGTTTTGCTGCAAAGAAAGCAACTCGACAGGTTAAAGCCGACGTGCAAAGACAACAATTCTTCATGATCGAGACCACTTCAACTTACATCTGCTGCATCTTCTCCCATTGATTCTTCGACTTCTACGCTTTCTCTTCTGAGCACCAGCTGAGGAGAACTATCAACTTTGGCCATTTTCGTTATTCTTCTTCTTTCAGATTCTATAATGTCAAGCAGTTCTTGTTTCTCAGCGTCCATCAGGTTCTGGCGTGTAACTTTAATTCTTTCGCCAACACTATTACTTCCAGGCCTATTTTTCTCGACAGAACCAAAACCATTGCCAAATGAGACTTGGTTTGAAGTGGAAAATCTCTGATTTCCGTCCCTCTGTGACTCGAAATAGTCGGTGAAACCCTTCGATACCCTTCCTTGAAAGCGCTGGTTATTCGCGACTCTATCTCCTTCCACCGTCACAGCTTCACCACGTTGCCGTTGACGTTGCTTCTGTTGCGTTGGTCCTTCCAAAAAATTTCCTAGTTTGGAAGGAGCAGGGTCGGACGGTAATGCTGGTTGCGAAGAAGACTGTCGGGAGCTCTGCAATAGCAAACTCTCAATCATCTTGGCTTCTGTACCACCGACGGTGAATGTTTTGGCCTGGCCATCAATGGTGACCGAAACGACGCTGGTATCGCCTGCCGTGTGAGAATCACCGCCGTGGGAACCAGCAGTGCGCGAACCAGCAGTGTGGGAACCGGCCGTGTGCGTATCATTGGATTTATCGAGAGAGGCCTTCTTCTGATTTTTTTTCAAGAATCCATCGAGACTGCTCCGTTTGCTTCTACTCTGCGTGGTAGTAACAGTCGTTGCTCCAGATCCTTGCTTGACTGGCTCGAGTGAATAGGTTTCGAACGGGGAGCTGTCCCGGCTACTGTTCAAGGATAGAGTTGACCGCTTTGTCCGTCGCTCTCTCGTCCGTCTTCGGATCGATTTTGAAAGAGGACTGCGAGGCTTCTGGGCGTCCTCAATGAGTTGGTCGAGGAACTCGTCTACATTGCCAGGTAGCTTGGCTATCGATCTTCGCGCTGGTTTTTCTGGTGTGTTGCCAGCCGACTTAACATACTCTTCTAATCCCTCACTGCTGCCCTCCATTGTGGAATCGCCATGCGAATCATCGTCGCCGCCGTCCCACGACAGCGATGGAACGCTTTGATTGCGACGATGTGCGAGACGAGTCGAACTCAGGGACAATCCTCCTGAAGGGATTGCTTCAAAATTGCTAAGTCGTACTCTTTCTGACTGGTGAAGCAAGTCTAGCTGCTGCCTGGGTGCCATCAACGGAATGGGTGAAAGCTCATCTCCAGTAGATCCGCTGCTTCGACCCCGGTCCTCTTCTGACGGCATCATGCAGATTTGAGACTCGGAAAATCACACTTGTGGAAAGCTTCCTGATTGTTTTCACCACAATTTCTCCAATTTTTATTTCCTCATTTCAATAGCTTCTCTGTCTCGTTGGCAGCAACGCTCAGCGCTCTTGCTTCTTTTACTTCCTTTCTTCCAGCTCGTTGATCTCTTGTCTCTTTGTATTGTGGAAGGATTGGGTGAACGCTTTCTTTCCATCAACACACAAGAAGGGCCATTGCTTGTGAATCGTGCTGCTGACAGAAAGCAGCGGGGTGATGCAGCTCAGAAACTGGATGTAGATTCTATCCTTCCCAGCACTCTGAGGAATTAGGAAGCAAATACGCATTTAACATGCGCATAAATAAGAATGTAGTTCCACCATATCTTGTACATCCATAGTGAAAACGCACGTGTTCTATGGTGGATCACGGATTGAAATGTTATTCGAAAAACAATTAACACTCTATCATATTGGCCAATGACTCTGCACCGAAGGTTCCGAAGAGTCTCGCATAAAACACTCGTACGACGACGTGAAGAAGCGGATGATAACTTCAAGAACATACCAAGTCGTGGATCATTTAACAGGAGTCATGATTTGAGCAGAAGAAGGATTTATTGATGACTGAAAAACATTTATCAGCTGAAAAAAGCATGTCCAATAATTGTACGCTATTATTTGATGACGAAACAACCATCCTACCTTTGACGAAACTCGTCCGTCAAGAACCCAGTATCCATCTCAGGGTATTCATACCCCAGCCGGACGTACAAGTCTTGAATATCCTTCAATCTATCCGGCGTTGCAAATGGCAAAAGATCCGTCATGGACACACGGCCTTTATTGATGACATTGGAGCTGGAACGTGTCACATCCTTGGTGTTCTCACCATCTCCACAGAGTTTGATGTATCGAAGATGATTCGGCAAATACAAAGTCGTCTCTGCGTTCGCAAGTCCTGCTAGCTCGGCTACTTCACAGGGGGTAGTCTCTTCGATCGAGTAGACAAGGATGTTGTCATTGCTGTTGTCCAGTATTTTGTTGTAATAATTGACAACATATTCCATCATTTGTGTAGCGCAAGGAGCAAGGGAGTTGATGGAGGGACTCGCCAGTCCCAAGGAAACCAAAAGCAACTGAAGTGTGTCGGGATAAACGCTGTCATCGATTTTTCCATCCTTAAAACAGTATTTCGCGGCAAGGGAGGATATTATCTTCCAAGGTTCCCTCGTTTGCAACAGCGTTGCCGCAAATGGCGTCTGACATCCTTCTGGCTCCAACGCACATCCATACTCGCGCAATAGTGCTTCGTGACAGGATTTTAGGTAGCATTTTTGAAAATTAGGGTGCCAAAAGGAACACTCGTAGTTTGGATTGCCAAATAGCGTCGGCCCAAACCCATAATTGCTAGATACCTTCCCGGACGTGATGTGCCAAGAAACAGCACAAATTTGAGCAACTCGTTCCAATTTTGCTCGGCGATCGACGGAGGGAAAGTAGCGGATTCCATGAAACCAGCTGACGGTACCATCTCGCACAAATTTCCACGTTGCGTCGGAATCTTCATGGCCCACTTCGAGAAAGTTGGTTCGCAATTCGTCTGCAATGCTTGAAGTTCCCGATGACATACTTCCCAAAATCAACACCTGTCGAGGATTGTTCAAGCTCACGGCGGCTCTCATGCCGTTCATTGGATGTTGCAGGACGATCCAGCGATAACCCAAGTGCATGCCATAGGGTATTCCCAGAAGTATCAGAACCCAGAAAAGTGGGTGTTTCCGAACTACGTGCCACGCGCTTTCAATAGACTCTTGCTCCGCTGTTTCTGGAATGGCTTGGGGAGTGGGTTGATCGCTGCTGGTCTGTTCGTTGTTGTTGGGTTCTTCGGGTTGAGGCTTTGGTCCCCGTCGCTGCCGTGTGGCGTTGCTGCTCTGCTTGGTCATTTGGAAGGTAGCTAGATCCACCGTTTGCCTACTGCGGGGTGAAAGACGATGATTTTACTAGTAGATCAACTTCTTCATCTCCGCTATAGGACTGGAGCACGAGGACATTGCACCTGGTTGTGTTGCTATAAGAGGAGTTCGGCATCGATATGGTAAGAGGTGTTGGCGCCACAACGGGTCCAACTGTCCACAGCATATTCGAAACCAACCTCCGCCATACGGTACCCATATTCGGCGTTGGGCTTTCCCTGTCGTGTTCATAAGTGCAAAAAGGAAATTTGGTCCCTAACAAAGTTTTTAGATAATGGGCTTCTTGGAAGTCATGGAAATGTCCATTCTGGCCCAACCCTACGCATACGGCTCTTCTGTGAACATACCAGTCATAATCGCGACAAGAGGAGAGCACAACGCTCAATACCGCCATTTGAATTAGCCTGAACTTTCCAGCCAAGACTCCATAATAGGATGGCGATGAGGCTGAAGGTCGTCTCGCAGAGCTTACGGCTCGATAATATGATGGATGAGGTTTCATTGGTCGCGGCATGTGATTCAGAGGCAGAGATTGACCCGTTCCTGCAAAGCCTGGCGAAGAGTGAAGTAAAGAGACTGGTGGTTTGGACCGATTTCTTATCGTCATTAGCAGAGGATAAAATTCTGGAATTTTGGAGAGTCATGGGAATGATGATAAACCTTGAAGAACTGATCATCAAGTCCTCTTCACGGTTTCATGTCGAAATAATACCTCAACACGGACTTTTGTCCATTCGAAACGCGTCGCGGCTAAGAAAAGTCGTGTTTGAAGATATGCAGGTCACTGCGCTACAACAAAGCTTCATCGCTATTCTCGGGAAAGCCCTGGAAAACCATCCATCACTAGAAGAAGTTGTGATGTCCAATTTTTTCAGCAACGACTGGGCGAATACAGAACCCAACACACTCGATCCTCTTGTTTCCGCATTAGCAACGATTCCAAACTTGAAATTATTGACCTTGACAGGATGCGGGGGTTACGCGCTCGATTTTCAAAAAGTTCAGCTTATCTCAACATCTGCGTTGTCAAGACTGTTTCGGCATTCAGAGCTAAGAGATCTGCAGCTGAGTTTTTTGGAGCTCGACGACATGCAGTTTGAAGCGATTGCGTCAGAGCTGCCGTCCAATACCTCTATCACACAGCTTGCTCTAGACTACCATAATTTGTCAGATCCGGGATTCGATCACATGATGGCAGCCATGGCCAACAATGACGTGATTAAGACCCTGTCATTGCGATCTCTGTGGAATATCGGCGACGCTGGTTTTCAAAAAGCAATGTCAATGCTTCGAAGAAATTACTCGATCGAAGTTTTGTCTGTCACTGCTTCTCCACCTCAACAAGCCGAAATCAATTTGTACACCAGAATGAACGGAGCCGGTCGTGGTTTGCTTCGGGATCCTTCAACATCTATGAGTCAGTGGGTGGACGTGCTCCTACAAAACAATGAAGACTTGGATGTTGTCAGACACTTACTGAAAGAGATACCTGGTCTCTTCATCGCCGCTACCGCTTGAATTTTGACTAAATTCAAAGCAACTTGATGTATTCGTCGTGTTTGCTTGTATACGATAGAAAATACTCGACCAATATAAAAAGAACAATACTAAATAGACAAACATTGGAATCTTGGAATCATTGTTAGTAGTAGTATCATTTCTATAGCTTGCCGCAACATCTTTGGATGAGGGAAAAATGAGCTTGCTTTTCATCCTATTGATATTATTGCTTAATAATGCCTAGGGCTGATGATGCTGAGCAGCAACTCTTCTTGTGTCTATCTCTCCTGACAGCCAACAAGTAAGATCCCAGTGAAAAGTGGTGTTCGAACAGGGCCCGTCTGTCAGGCGCACGCAACAGTCTTTGACGGTCACAATTCGCAATTAACATTTTCAAAGATGACCCAAGTTCCATCCTCGTTTTTAGTCTAGCACGATCGTTTTTGTTGGGTCTTGGTCCCTTCCAGAAGAACGACAAAAGGCTTATACAACAAACGGTGCATTCATCAAAAGATGCTTCGAATTCCCGCTTTCCTTTTTGTGATTTCTTCAGCACTGCCCTTGTTTGCGCGAGCCAGCAATTGTCCATTCTGCTTCCAAGACGATGAAGTACCCGACTTGGGGAATGCAATTCCAAACATGGGTTTAATCAAAAGAAGCTGCTTAGACTTGAAAGCAGAGTACGAAGCGATAAAAGGTCAACTTGAGAAGCCCGATAATAGAGGAAAATGCATTGAATTTCAGCTTGAGGGGTATCAAACAGGATGCTGCAATCAAGTCGATCCTGACGGTTGTGGTATTTGCCCAGATGGGAGTCCTGTTGGGGAAGGGTACGTGGTTCCTACTGAGGGGAGAAACGATCCGAGTCCTGAAGAATGCGAAGGATACGCATTCCAGCCCTATGCAATGAATGGAGTCTTCGTCGCAGGAAAATGTTCGGACACTCGGGCACAGCGAAGTGCGTACTACTGTGGTTGCCCTGGGGCATACCAGGAAGTTTGGCTTTGCCCGGACCGAAAATACCCTGGGCGACGAAGACGTGGAGACTTCACAAGAAGCGAGAATTGTGGTCAAACGGAGTACTTGTTTTCTATTCTCAGAGAGAACGAGGTCACTGATATCAACAAGGATTTCGGATTTCACTACCAGGCCTGGTGCGAGTGCCCTGGGGTTGTTCTCGAAAACGATTACAATTGCAATTTCTGTCCAGATGGAACAAGTATCAAGGAAGGATTTCATGATAAGGTCTGCAATGAAGATACTGCCTTGGTCGATCCTAATGGCAGGTTCAATTATCGACGAACCTGTGCACAGGCTGCGGATTTCACCCGCTACGTCACAAACAATGCCAAATGTAGTGATCCAGCCCTTGAAGCTGCTAGACAGTTTTGCTGTGGAGCTTCTGCATTGGGCATGACGATGACACTGTTGTTGACGGGTGGTCTATTGATTCAGAGCTTGTTCTTTTAGTACTTGCAGCTATGTTACTTTTTCACGTACTTAATTTTCATAGTTGTCGTTGCTTGCATTTCAGTCAATCGATGTTTGCATCGAAGGTAGTTACTCGCAATAGCTAGCAGCAACACCAGTCTGACAAGGAAGTTGTTGCAACAAGTCCAATTTTAGTAGAACACTTCCTGCAGCTACAGTTGCATCCTTGAAATCCCATTGACAAGCGAGAAGGAAATGCAAGGATCGTCTTTGCTACACTGTATCAGCAACACAATACCTTACTATTTCATCGTTCGTTAGTTTGCTAGTTAGTTTCTTAAGCTTCAATGACAGCTCCAGTGGATGGTTTGAGGATCTCGCACTTGCCCCCTGCTGCTTCAATGGCTGCTTGTGCAGACTTGGTGAAGGCATGGGCTTGGACGGTAATGTCCTTGGCAGTGAACTCGTTTCTTCCGGCTACGATCTTGTGAACGTCGTACTTTGACTTGGTGACAGCCTTGGACTCGAAAAGGGATTCGACTGTGGATATGAGTATAAAAAGAACATCAGCAACAACAAAAAGTTAGAGTGCAATTTCAAAACACCGTCAACCAATAGGTAGTACAAAAACGTACAGTTGCAGGTTGATCCAGCTGGAACGTCATTTAGTTGATCCAACTTGATGGTATTGTAAATCTTCCTCTTGTGTCCAGGCCCCAAGGGCTTTCCAACAAACTTGGGAAGGCGTCTGTAGAGAGGATTCTGTCCTCCCTCGAATCCCGATCGGGTGGGTTTTCCGGATCGTGATTTCTGTCCACGCATTCCAAATCCACAAGTGGCACCCTGTCCGGCCGAAATTCCACGTCCCTTTCGCTTCTTGCGATGACGAGAACCAGGAGCAGGCTTTAAAGTGCTCGGAGTGAATTCAAAGTTGTCCAAATCATTAATGGCACTCTCGTCCGCCTCTCGACGTTTCCAATCAAAGACCTTCATGGACAAGGTAGAAGTGCTGCAGCTGGATCGGGGTACAGCTGACATCAATCCATGGCTCTTGGGAATAAAAGCATACGCATCTGTGTTCAATCAACAAAGAAGCATGAAAGAAAAAGCAACCGCTTGAGGAAAAAAAGAACGGTACGCGGCACTATATATATATATGCGGTTTGGGTGGATGCAACAGAACATACGCAACTACTACAGAGAAAGGCAATGTTCCCAAAAGTTGTTTGGCATCCATTCGATCTCTCGCTCAAAGACTTCCCTCCCCTTTGTCTCCGTTGCCCCATCCAATGAACTCTCACGAGGGAGGAGAACAAACAACCGTTCTGGGATCAAAACATCCTCCTCAACTCTTTCCAACTACAGCATCCAAAGAGAACACAACAGTATTTTTTCGTTCCTACCTGAAGTTGCTACCAGCGCCGCGAAAGCGAGAATTACAATGGTAAGCGATTGGTTCATTATGAAATTGAATCCTATCAGAGAGAATACAACTATGTAGAGGTAGTCAATCAATCACTCTATCAATCGGTGATGGGCGGTTGTTGCGACTGCAAGCACTCCTAAATGGAACCCCGACACATCGATCAAACGCTGACATCCACAGAAAGGGCCGCAGCGAGCAAGTGATGGCTGACTGACGCATGAACGATTTGTGTTCCATCCGTCGTCCGTCTGTTTGAAGGTGTTGGAAGCGCCATTCAGAGTACTTCTGGAGTCTCAAAAGACCGGAGAAATGAAGATGGTATTTGGGACATGAAATGCTGGCATTGTGAAAAAAAGGAATCCGACACTCCGATGGAATGCCGCCGTTATTCCTAACGTTCGGTTGAATCCAACGGTCAAAAGAATGCTTCACCATGGGAGTCCTGCGTAATTTGTACGAGCATATTGCCTACAAGCATCGCTCGTCGAAACTTTTAGCCCTAACTACAGGAAACAGTCCTACTTCTTTTGGAATCCTAATCGAATCTACGGAAAATACAGTACGTAGTCGTGCCTGATGGCAGGGATGTCAGCCGTTCTCCCTACATAGCTACATACCATAGATAGGCACAAACGATGCCAGATTTGTGAAAATATCCAAAGAGCATATATCTCACCACCCGGAAGCAATTTGTTGCTTGAATTTCATCGAAGAAAATAGTGGGTTTGCCATTAGCAAGAACCAATACCGCCAATACCGAATTCAGTTTGTATCCAAGCTGACTCGTGCATTGCTACAACTACTTTTTGTACCTTTGCTATAGTACTCCCTGCACTAGTAAAGGTGATTCTTTCATTCCCACAGTCGCAAAAAGCAAAAGCATGGCCAATTTCGCTTCGGAAGGTGTTCACAGCCAACTTCCACCAAAGACTCCGTCACAAACTAAAGCCAGCTCACTTCCAACAACTCCTTCTTCAACACATCGACGAACCATGATGGGAACTCAACCAGCAGCAGCAGTCGCTCCCTTGTCCATGTACGCGGAACATCACATGATTCCATCGATTCCCAACTCGGCGGGCAATCGAACTCCTCCCTACAACAGGAACTCGGCGATGCAACCAGCAACATCAGCAACTTCACCTCGTACTTCTGCTTCATTGATGGCATTTGATCCTCTCTTGTCGGGAAGTGGACGCCCTCCTTCTGCAGCAGCAGCATCTGGAGTCTCTCCTCATCTTTCTCCACAGCAGCAGCAAAAGAGCCATCATCGATCGGCGCAATCTATGAATGCTGGCGATTTGAGGGCCATGGCGCAAGGTTTTCTGCATAATCAGCAGCAGCAAAACCAAAACCAACAAATACCATCTCAGGAACACAACAACAGCAACAACAAAAGCAACAATAGTAGTCGAGGAAACTCTCCCAATCCTCCGCCTCCTGCTGCTGGATCCAACAAGCAAGCCATGGCTCGCATGTCCTCCCCACAGACGAAATCACCACCACGAACCAGAATGATGGGAAGCAAGATGTTTGGAAAGAAGAAACAGCATCAGCGAGCGGTATCTGTGGGAGCAGCATCAGCCACAAGCCCAGTCAATACTGCAAAGACTACGACTACTGCTGCTTCAGCCAATGTCGAACAAGGCTCTCGAGCATCCTTACCCAATTCTCCCAAGTCGTTGAACAGTAGCAGTGGTGGTGGTGCTGCTGCTGCTCCGAGTAGTACCAACAGTAGCAGCAACAAATCGAGCATGTATCCTGGAATTGTATCGGATTTAATGGAACTCAAGCTGAACAAGCTCGAATTGCCATCCTTGGCCAAGCCGTCTCCGACATCGTTCTTGACGGGAAAGGACGATGAGGTGGTCCGAACTTCCGAGGCGGAGGCGGCGCCCTTCCAGATGGAAATTCCACCCCTCCAAGAGTGTTTGGTCATTGCCCGGCTCAATGAATTTGTGGACCACTACCGGAACATGGACCAAAATTTTGATCTCGAGCAGTGGGTCGGAGTCAGCCGGATGGATTTGCAGCAGGTGCACATTCCACAACACGTTCCCATTGCCCAATCGATTTTGGAATGCGGAGACGACGTTTCTCTGCGGGGTGTCGTGACGAAGGGAAGTGCCAGTCCGGACGAACGACTCGAGGTGGCGGTCTTTGAAGGACAACGACAATTTTTGGCAGTCTTTCGAGGTACCACGGACCAACAGACGAAGGGAATTAGTAGCAAATCCAAAAAGAAAGCCGCTGTTCCTTTGGATGAAGAACACAAAAATGTGGAAGTGTACTCTATGTTTTTGGAGGAATACATGAAATTGGAAGCGGAATGTTTTGCGATTCTGGACAAATTGACGGACGAGGAGCCATTTTGCGACGTTGTCTTTTCGGGACACTCGTTTGGTGGGGCCATGGCTACCTTGGCGGCCTACCGCTACGCCAATGCACGACCCATGGTCCGTGTCGCCTGCGTCACGTTCGCATCGCCCAAGGCCGGCTTTGCCATGTTTCGACAAATGATCAACTCACAACCGAACCTCAAAATGATTCGATTGGAATTGGGTCAAGATGGCAAGTGCCAATTGCCTGGAGCGAGTGGAGCTCACGCCGGACACACGTTGGTCTTGCATGGATCATTGGGAAGCAATTCCCAAAAGGTCAC